>CM038794.1:233252399-233307399 GCA_021764765.1 Vicia sativa | reverse complement strand
AATCTTGATCTCGTCACATGCATCCACTTGTTTCCAATTACCTTTTCTGGCTAGGTAATTTAACAAACCTACAAGTAGATTTTTTTCAACCACACTTTACTCCACCTAGTTTCAATTGTCTCCTTGAAAATTTTTCTTCATTTATTTTGCAGTCCTTCAGCCACTTTAAAAATATATAATAGCCAAGGCTACCATAATCGTACCTTTGAGGTTCTACGATAACCCTCCTTATCTTATCATGAGTTAAATGATAATCCAAGATCTATATAATTGTTCCCTCACTACTACTAGCACCTATAGTAGGAAACTCCGCCTCAAAATGAGTTATCTCCGTTATAGTTCTTACCAGGTTTCTCCCTTGGTTTTCACTATCCTTATTCTGAAGAAATTCTCTACCAACCAAGTAATTTGGTTTAACCTTAGCTCTTCCCCAAAAACTCAATAATAATATAGCGGTAACATGTATTTTTATCCCTTGATTTCTGCAAAAATTTATTATACTCCTCTGAAACTTTCTCAAGGCATTCATAACGTCTTAAACCTAAATCTCATAGTTCTTCCTTGTCATGAAAGCCTCCACTAGTTACAGATGATTAATAACAAAATTTAAACCTTCTAAAATATATAGATCGCATATTTTAGACCCTTTGACAATAATCGATTCATCACACAAAATCTTAAAAACTCCATGTTTAACTCTAGTACAATAGTTTAGATCATCAATCATACTTATAGATAACAAATTTCACTTGAGTTCTGGAACATACCTCGCATTGTGAATAAGAAGTTCACGATCATCAAACATTTTAAGTCTGACCGTACCAATATCATGAACCTTGCAAGCCTTATTACCACCAAGACGAACAACTCCACCTTGAACCATATTCAAAGTTTCAAAGTATTTTATTCTTGGAAACATTTTATAAGAGCAACCTGAGTCAATGACCCAACTATCTCCAGTTTCTAAACTCGATATTACTAGTGCTTCGACATACTCATAACTTTCCTCACCCAAGGTAACTGCAGCTTGAACAAAAACTTCATTGACCTTTCTCTTAGGACAATCATTTTAAAAATGACTGATTTTCTGACAATTAAAATTTTTTACCTTTGAGTTGTCAGACCTCTTTGATTTGGACATCCCTTTACGCTCACCTCCTCCTATTGACACATTTAAGCCTTCACCACTATATATCTTCACTCTTTAAATCTTTCAAATTTGAAAATTCTTTGAATTTCACTGCTGTCTGGACTTCATCCAAAGTAATAGTACCTTCCTTACCATAAAGAAGAGTATCCTGGAAGTTCTCAAAAGATCTGGGTAATTAACTCAACTATAGTAAAGCCTTGTCCTCATCATCAATCTTCACTTCAATATTCTCAAGATCATCAATAATCTTGTGAAATTTTGTAAGTTGCTCAACTATGGATTTATAATCCACCATTCGAAATGAATAGAGTTATTGTTTCAGACACAATCTATGAGTCAAAGACTTAGTCATATACAATTATTCAAATTTTTCCCACATAGCAATCGCAGTTTTCTCCCTGGAGATCTCTCTTAGAACTTTATCCTCGAGGCATAAGATAATAGCACTTCTTGCCTTATCCACCATCTCGGTCTTCTATACATGTGTAAGCCCTGTCGGCATCAATGCTTCATTCTTCAAAGCATTTATACGCTTCTCTTGAATTAAAATTACTTGCATCTTAATTTTTCACAACCCGAATTTGTTGTTATCAAAAAAAAATTCTCGATCTCTCATCTGCCCATGGTGTTCACTACCTCTTTGCTCCACGCTCACCGCACCACTTGTTGTGAATCTTGTTGTTAATTACTACAAAATTCAATACCAATTTATGAAACAAAGAATTGTAGCAACCAAAATAAATGGTCTACAATAATAATAATCCGTACACGGATAATATAATAGAATAAGGCAAGAAAAAGACGAAGGTTTGTTTACCCAGTTCGATCAACGATCTACTCTGAGGAAGAAAACAACTCTCCAATTCACTATACTCACAAAGTTGTTACAAGAGATTATACATGAGTTACAAGAAAATAGCCTTCGCCTTCAGGTTTCCAAGAACAATCCTGAATGCCCCCAAGAATTACCCTATTTTCTACCAAGTGTTTCCTAACCTCTTAAACCTTTAATATATGAATAGCTCAAACCCAATGTGTGAACAAGTGTTTCCTAATTCCCAATAACCTTAGATAACCTCAAAAGTTTCCAAAACCTTTGCCTTCTAAGGTTTCCCTTGAGAATAGCCAAAATTATATACTATGCTTTCAAACTCTTCTTATCCCTTTTTGTGTAAGCTCTAAGATTGTCACACTATAATAACAGAAGATATACATATTTATCACAGGAAAAATCCAACAAATCCAAAAACATATCTCCTTAATTACTAGAATAAAAGAAATTATTAAAATATTATAATATCTATCAAATATTATAAATATCTTATAATATCTCTTAGGCTAATATATATATATATATATATATATATATATATATATATATATATATATATATATTCGTGCATAAAATCTACCGTCCGGACTGGGATAGATAAACGAGATACAAATAGTTGGATCAGTAAAGCAAGGGTACCTCGCAGGGCATATTAGGGGTGTTCAAAACCAAACCAACCCAATAGAAAACCGCAAACTAAACCAAACCAAACCAAACCAAAACCGCAAAAAACCACATTTGGTTCGGATTAGTTTGGGTCATTTTTTAACAAAACTGATGGTTTGGTTCGGTTTGCGGTTTGTATTTTGCAAACCGAATCAAACTGCATTATGTTAGAACCTAAATTTTACTTAACGCACATCTAACCCAAACCTAAACCTATTATACATTAGCCTTATGATTACGAACAATTTTATCATCTTTACAGTTATGGTTTCAATTTCAATCTTCTTAAATATCTCCTAACATTATCACTTCATCTTCACTAATTACATCTTGCCTCTTCTTTAATCTCTACTCTCTTATATTGTTTCCTTTTCACGTTCTTATTTTTTATGCAATTTTTCTCTCTTTCAATTTCATTTATCGCACATCTTTAACTTTAATCTCTCATCTCTTATGTTATTTCTTTTTCATCTTCACTATTTTCTCATCTCTTCTATTTTTTGTTTTATTTTAATATTTTTTATATTTTTTATGCTATTATTTTATGTTTATTATTTCACTTTTGTCTAATCTAACTTTTAGATATTAAATAGAAAGTTATTGTCCAAATATGATTAGTTTTTTTGTTATAATTTAGTAGTGTATTATGTATGAATGACCAAATACAAAAGTTATGTTGTCATATATATGTGAATGTATGACTTAACAAATTATTTGTAAAAAACCGAACCAACCGCACCGAACCAAACCGCATTGATTTGGTTTGGTTTGATTTTTTTCTAAAAGTCAACCGAACCAAACCAAACCGCATGCCTTTTTCTCTCGCGGTTCGGATGATTTTTTGCGTCAAAACTGCCCAAATCGCACCGCGAACACCCCTAGGGCATATACCCCAGATCATCAGGCCTTGGGCTGTGAGTGCCTAGGAGTGCATGGCCGAGTTATATAGCTCAGGATATATCCGACTAGTTGTGCTAGGCCGGACTATGACTGTCGAGTTGAGTCAGGACTCGTTAGTTACATAACTCAATAAGGCAGCGGTTACAGATGTTACAAACCATTATGAGCAGTTACAGATGTTACCATATTAATGGAAGGTTGCAACAATTACAACTATTATGATCATAAGTCATGATTATACTATATATGGCCTAAGACTATAGGCAAAAGGAGGACTCTCTCATTTTCCTCTCTTAGTTAAATACTCAAGAGAGATTCTTAACACCATACCTAAGGGCTCCCGGCTGAGGGGTGAGCTAGACCCGTAGCTTGGAGGCCAAGTACCCTTACTTGAGCCTCTAAATCCCTTAAAATCATACATATAATTTTCCAACAAGAACAATATATATATATATATATATATATATATATATATATATATATATTGATCTGAACAAGTGATCAGAATTAGAGATGGTCAGAGCGAACAGAGGTCCTTCGAGCAATATTGATGTTGAGGAGAGGGTGGCGTACCTGCAAGGCACTCTGATGCTAAAGTAAGCAAATGATCAAGATGAGAACAAGAGAATATTAGGGTTGTTAAAGTAAGAATGTGATAACTTACCCTCAAAGGTATGAGGGTTTATATAATGATCTTAAGAGGACTCTCATTGGTTGCTATATTTGGGACGAGATATGCGGATCCGTGAATATAGCTCTCCGAGCTGACTATGTCAAATTAGGAGATGGTTCCCAGAACTAGCTGCTATGTCGACCAGATGGGGACATAACGGGCATGGCCCTCGACGAGGAGAGTTGGTCAGATCTACTTGACACCCTTCGAGCAAGCGGGTTCTGGTTATGTGTAGAGCGGGCAAATGGTGCCCTTTGAAGGCCTTTCGGTCTGTTCGACTAGTCACAGGGCTCGAAGAGATGGCTTTCCCGACAACCATTCGGGCTGTCCAGGACAGTAGCCTCCCAAGTCGTTGCTTCTAGGCATAGAAGTGACTATTTAATGTTAGCCTGTGCATTGAGGAAAGTGCGTTGATGGCGTTTATCATCTGTGATAGAGACGTTTTATGATTTATATGAGGACATGCTCGTGTGTGATTTGTTCATTTGTTCGCTCATAGTTTTGAGCTATTTTACAAGTTTGCTTTTGCTAAGTGTTCGGGGGGTTTGCTCGTTTAATGTATGTCTTCACTAGTGTGGGGTGACTAGTCGAAGGGTGCCAATTTGTTTACCGGGCTTAATACGGAACTCAAGTCTTGATTAAAGATCTGATATCGGTGATGTGAACATCTCATCACGAGCTAGGTGTTCTTTCGGGCGAGGTACTTAGACAATAGGGCTCGTTTAAGTCCCCCATGTCGAGGCGAGGATCTGACTTATTATATAAGTAGAGAGAGGATCCCTTAATGTCGTGTTTGTGGCGCATCAGTGGTACTGGGGCATGCGCTTAGTGTTGAGCTCTTGATGCTCTAATGGAATTCCAAGGCATGTCGACTATGCGTACCTTAACTATAATATTGTTTAAGTTTTTCGTCATTTTCTAATCGAGCAAGTTCTTCCCCGTGTAAGCTTTTAAGATAGTATGCCCCTCTTTATGGATGCGGGGAATGTAGGTCTGCTGTTGTGTTGGGAACATGTCTTCAGCGATTGTGTTCGCAAAAGATGTCCATCAGGAAGTTGTGTTCGCGGGGAACATGTGTCTGACAGGAAGTTGTGTTCGCGGGGAACATATATCTGTCTGACAGTTGTGTCTGTGGGGGACGATTTGTGTATGCCCTCCCGTCGGGGAGGTTGGTGAGGTTATTCATGCTGCAATGTCGAGCATAATTGCCTTCCTCATTCTCCTAGTATTAGATGTATGCTCGGGCCTTGAGTAGGAGGTCATCCAGCGTTATAGTGTTTTAATGCCAACTACTTTAGAAAAATCGTTGCGGGAGCGTAATCCTTGTTCGAGCAAGTACGTCTTCATCTCGTCGGTTGTGGAGACCTAGACGGCCTTTTTGTTGAACCTCTCGATGTATGTTCAGAGAGATTCGTCTTCTCCTTGTATGATCGCTTCTAGAGAGACCTCTGTCTTTGGGTGACGGCAAGAGGCAGTGAAGTGCCTTGAGAACATCCTCCCCAACTTCTTCCATGAGGTGATGGACTCATTGGGGAGGCTTTTGTACCAAGACATTTCCCCTTTCCTCAGAGTTTTTGGGAACAATCTGCACTTGATGGCGCTCCAAGTGGCTCGGTAGTCGAGCAGGGCGTCAATGTTTTTGACATGCTCGTCGGGATCAGTTGTGCCATCATATTGTTTGTGATTCAGAGGTTTCTCCAACCTAGAAGGGATGGGAATATCCATGATCGCCCAACAAAGAGGACTATGATGCTCGTCTTCGTCGCTTCGACTTGGAGAGAGAGTGAGAGCGGTTGTTCTTGTTGCGTTGGGGTGGAGAAAGGTCTCGGTCGTGGGGGCGATGTGGCTCGCTCTTTGTCTTCTTGTACAAAGGAGATCCCCGATTTTTCTGAGGAGGGGTGTCCCCTCTTTTTCAGGAAAGAACGATCGGGGTGAGCTTCGCTCCGAGCAGGTCTTCTTGGTGAGGGGCTGCGGGATATGGTAGTCTTAGGTATCTGAGGTGGAGGCGAGGGACGGTTCTTTTCCAAAGCCCCGATACGTTGACCTTGCTGGAGGAGGAGGTTGTTAGTGTGATTAAGGGAGGACAATATTGCAGCTAATGCTCGACCGTTGTTGGTCGGTAATGGTACCGAATGAGGAAAGGTGACGATGTCATTTGCCTGGTTCTTGGATTTTTGATTATCCAAGGGAGAATCTTGGTCTCTAGCTTCGTCGGAAATGGGGAAGGCGTTCCTGCCATCCCTATTATGCATAAAATCCTCGAGATGTGGAAAGGTGTTGTTCCTGTCTGTCTTGTGGATAAGCGAGATGACGGTCTTGGTAAAAGCGAACAGATCGTTGCTTTTAACCATCTTCTTGGAGGTGTTGAGGTATCTTTGATCTTCTGGACTCTTAATGAGGAATGAAGACGGGGAACATAGTTTCCCACAGGCGACGCCACTGATCTGAACAAGTGATTAGAATTGGAGATGACCGGAGGAAACGGAGGTCCTTCGAGCAATGTTGATGTTGAAGAGGGGTGGCGTACCTGCAAGGCATTCTGATGCTAAAGTAAGAAAATGATCAAGATGAGAACAAGATAATATTAGGGTTGTTAGAGTAAGAATGTGATACCTTGCCCTCAAAGGTATGAGGGTTTATATAATTATCTTAAGAGGACTCTCATTGGTTTGCTATATTTTAGCCGATATATGCGGAACCGCGAATATAGTTGTCTGAGCGGAGTAAGTCAAATCGGACGATGGTGCCCGGAACTACCGTTATGTCGATCATATGGGGACATAACGGGCATGGCCCACGACAGAGAGAGTTGGTTTGATCTTCTCGACACTCGTCGAGTAGGCAGCTTCTGGCTATGTGCAGAGCGGGCAAATGATGCCCTTTGAAGGCCTTTCGGTCTGTTCGACTAGTCACAGGGCTCGAAGAGATGGCTTGCCCGACAGCCATTCAGGCTGTCTAGAAAAAAAACACACACACACATATATATATATATATATATATATATATATATATATATATATATATAGGGGTGTTCAAAACTAAATCAATCCAATAGAAAACCGCAAACCAAACCAAACCGAAACCACAAAAAATTGCATTTGGTTCGGATTAGTTTGGGTTATTTTTTAACAAAACCGCATGGTTTGGTTTGATTTGCGGTTTGTATTTTGAAAATCGAATCAAACCGAACCAAACCGCATTATGTTAGAACCTAAATTTTTCTTAACGCACATCTAACCCAAACCTAAACCTATTATACATTAGTCTTATGATTACGAACAATTTTCTCATCTTTACAGTTATGATTTCAGTTTCAATCTTCTTAAATATCTCCTAACATTATCACTTCATCTTCACTAATTACATCTTGCCTCTTCTTCTCTAATCTCTACTCTCTTATATTATTTCATTTTCACGTTCTTATTTTTTATGCATTTTTTCTCTCTTTCAATTTCATTTTATCGCACATCTTTATCTGTCCTCTCTTATGTTATATTTTTTTCATCTTCACTACTTTCTCTTCTCTTCTATTTGTTTTTGTTTTATTTTAATATTTTTTATAGTGTTTTATGCTATTATTTTATGTTTATTATTTCACTTTTGTCTAATCTAACTTTTACATATTAAATGGAAAGTTATTGTCCAAATATGATTAGTTTTTTTGTTATAATTTAGTAGTGTATCATGTATGGATGACCAAATACAAAATTATGTTGTCATATATGTGAATGTATGACTCAATAAATTATTTGTAAAAAACTAAACCAACCGCACCGAACCAAACCGCATTGGTTTGGTTTGGTCTGGTTTGGTTTTTTCTACAAGTCAACCCAACCAAACCAAACCGCATGCCTTTTTCTCTTGCGATTCGGATGTTTTTTTGCGTCAAAACCACCCAAACCGCACCGCGAACACCCCTATATATATATATTAGAATATTATAAATATCTTTTTTATATTCATTTATATGCTCTCCAAATTGATATAAAATATTATAATATTAATGAATGGACTAATGAACCGAGCCAACCGAATCCAATATCCGTGAACCGCTTGGGCCAGATTATTTTTCGGCTTTTTAATTTTTTGGCAATCTCAAAACATGTTTTCTTTCTCTTCAACATCAAAGGTTTTAAGGCACATTTTCAACCGTTTTCAATATGTTAAGTTTAAATTTCAACACTTTGCATCAAAGATGTATAGTTGTGGCATTCACGTTTTGATTGACTATTGAGAGTTTCACGCGAATCACTATTAATATTTCATGTAGATTGATGAGTTGACAATATCTTGATCATTGTTACTTTATAAATGTACGACAAAGATTCGTTATTTAATTTTTCCATCAAATTTGTCATAAATTAATTAAAAATGCTACTTTACCGCTCGGTGTTTAGCAAAACTGAGGTAATATATCATAAATAATTATTTTAAAAAAAATTAAAAGATAATATTGGTCATGGGTTTCATCCCAGTAAATACTTTTTTTTAATTGTGCTACTTTTTATCTCGGCTACTAACAAAAAAAGAGGGGTAAAATCTTGTTTAATTTTTTTTTAAAAGTGATAACATGTCGTTCTTGGGATTCGAAGACATGTCCTCTAAATATTTTAAAGCAAAATCGATTTAATAAGTCATTAAAAAAAATGATAAAATGTAGTTGATAAGATTCGAAGACGCGTTCTCTAAATATATTTTCCCACAAGGAATATATGTTTTTTTTAAATGTGACACGTCTATAGTTTACACTTCGAATTTTTGTTGGATGAGGTGAAATGTTCCTTCGTGAAAAACATTATTTGTTGTAGTTCCACCAGCCCTTCATCTTTGCTCTTTATTGTAAAATTCTAGTTCCAACTTCTAATGGCAAATTTCTGCCCAAGAGAGAAACAACTGGAAACGCTTACTTGACATGACAAACATCTTTTGTTCTTCCTTACCTACAACGTCAGAGTTAATCATTCTCTTAGCATTTTCAATTTCTTGAAGGAATAATAAAGATTTTTCGAGATAAAATAATTTTTCTCATATCATATGGAAGCATTCTTTCTTAGTTTTTTCTTTAAGTTAGAGATATTTATGAATAATGTTGAAGTTGAATAGACTGAAAAGTTTGAATATGTGGAATAATTTTCTCTGTTGTCTTTTTTTTTATTATCAATGAAATATTTATTTTGTGTTATTACCTATTCTTATTTATTGATAACAAAGATTTTCATAATTACTAATTAACAAAGAAAAACACGGAATCTGGAAAAGACTCCAAGTGATAAATCATTGGAAAAAAATTTAATGCGGTAATGGAGATTCGAACTGAGAAATCCTATAGCTATATTATCTTGGTTCTAAAAAAAACCGAGATAACATATTTATTGTTTTTATATATAAAAAATGAAGGTCACTAATAATTGTGTTATCTCAGTTTTAAATAACGTCGAGGTGACATGTTATTTATTTTATTTAAAAAAATCAAACATGACATTCGCAGGACATATAGTATAGTTTTTAGCATGCTCGAGAAGAATGTTTCGTCATGAAAAGTATTATCCGTTGTTGTGTCTCATTCTCTCCTCACTAAAAGTGTTACACACACTAACAAATTAGTATCTGAGTCTTTGACTGACTTGTATTGAAAGTACGTATTTGTATCGAAAGCACTTCTCTGATGGGTAATAGTGTCTCGTTGAAAGTGTCAACGGTGGTACAAGAGTACACTAAAGATATAAATATGGAGACTGAAATATTTATAAGTGGAAGAATTCACACACCTATCACCTTAAATTTTTTTGTGAATATATGGTATGTATGTCTATGTGTGTTTCTCAAAATGAAATGTCCCCAAGTTAAAACACTCCCTCGTATTGACTGCCGAATTGACCCAACAAATAGTATCAGAGTTTGGTTGGCTCAGTGGAGGAGCAGAAGTGAATCCTAATGTGAATCAAGATTAGTGATGTGGAGGACTCACGTTTGATACAAATATATATATATATATATATATATATATATATATATATATATATATATATATATATATATATATATATATATATATAACTTGTACACTAAGTAATTAACAAATCCTAATTAATTTAGACTTACGCTTGGATTACATAAATTGAATTACTCCCTTCGTCTCATAATACATGTCTTATTTGAGCAATGCACGATTCTTAATAAAATGATTAGATAGATTGATTTTAAGGGGGAAAATTAGTATCATTTACTATAATACCCCTACTAATTATAGTTAATAGAGTAGCTGAATAAAGTGAAAGTTAATAAATAAAGGTATAGTAGTAGAAACATATTTCCTCCGTTTTCTCCGTTTCAAAAAGATTGTCGTTTTAACAAATAAATTTTGTTTCAAAATGATTGTCACTTTCATTTTTCAATATAGTAATGATTACTATTTTTTCAATTGTGCCATTTATTTTTTACTCTCTACACTATTTTCAATAAATTAATAGGGTTAATTTTATAAAGTGTAATATTTTATGATAACATCATTACATTTCTTAATTTGTGTGCAAAAACCTTAAACGACAGTCATTTTGAAACAGAGAGAGTAATACAATAAATGATGCATTGAAAATATAAATGGACAATTA
Organism: Vicia sativa; assembly: GCA_021764765.1. Classification (NCBI taxonomy): domain Eukaryota; kingdom Viridiplantae; phylum Streptophyta; class Magnoliopsida; order Fabales; family Fabaceae; genus Vicia; species Vicia sativa. The sequence goes on along the minus strand of CM038794.1, from coordinate 233,296,567 downwards.
TTTTGAGCCAAAAAAGTGCAAATGAGACATTTATTATGAGACAGGGGGAGTATATTACAACACACCACATATAATCTAAATTATCGAATATATGCTAATTATAGTCGATCTAAACTATTTTTAATTTCGTTTTCAAATTCAAAAATTTGTCAATCTTCTATCATTTAGTAAAAATATCGATCAATTATGTTTCACTTAAATAATATCTTAATTCAAATTCACATCGATTTATCTTCTCAAATAAAATTCGTCTTAACCCTCGAATTATTCTAACAATATATTGATAGAAATTTATTTTACATTTTCATCTAATAAATTTAATACTCAGTTGGTTTTTATTAGTATAATTTTTTAGTATAATATTCATTAATATAATTTTTAATTAGAAAATACGAATACATTTTGCTAGCTTTAAACCAACAACTCTTATTTATTCTCAATGTACTAAAGAAACTTATTATTAATATTATTATTATTATAATCAGATGTATTATTATTTTATAAATTATTTTAAAAATATACTAATTGTCTAACCGACCCGAACTAACTAAGTACATATGTAAAAAAAAAATGCCAAAGAAGGAATTCAAAATGAAACTAACTAAAGAAAAACGTATTTGAGAATCAAATTTATTAAAAAAGACACCTGCAAAAAGACTGTTGTATTTTAAAATATTGAAGAATCATAATAACAGCTTAAATGTTGAAGGGTGAAAATCACTATTTACTCTTTTGTTTTTAAGTATTGACTTGTATTTTCATGAAGCTTGTTAGTGGAATGAGACCTATGAAAAAATGTTTCTTTTTAAGGCATTGTAGGTATTTAAAAGCAAGCATCAAAACTGACATGGCAGGAATGTGATGAAAAAGAAAGGCAACCCCACCAAGCATTTTATTAGACACGAACACACGGCATGATAGGATAGGCTGCGCAATGTAGCTGGGGTATCCCTATTACCCAATGGATATATACTGGTTGTTAACTTTAATGAAATGATCTTTTTAGTGTGATATACACCAAATTTTAAAGTGTGATCATCTACTATCATTTATTTTTTAAAGATACAAATAATGAATTGGAGTAAATTTTAGCCAAAATATTTTGATCCCTTAATTATATTTTTAGGTTTATATTAGTCTTTTAATTTTTTTTTTGTGTTATTTTGGTTTATTAACTTTTAAAATATTTTATTTTAGTCTTTCTTATTTAATTAACGATGAAAAAACTTTGAAATTCATCGTTAAATTCGTTGATAATTAGACAGAAAAGATTAATATGAAATATTTTAAAAGTTAAGGATTAAAATGACACAAAAAAGTTAAGAGAAAAATGTAAATTCAATTGTATAGTTAAGGAACTAAAATGATTATTATTTCTAAATTTTAATGAGATGAAGACCTATTTTAGTCTCAAGCTAATGTGTGTGAAAAGATTATCTATATTTAATCTCTTATAAAATTAAATCGAATTATATTAGTCTTTCAATTAATATTTTTTTAAATTAATTTATATTTTATTTTTTAACTGTGACTGGAACGTGATGTGTATTACTTATGTCCCATGTATTATTTATAAAAAAGACGTTTAGGCCTTTACATAAATTTTTTTGGATAATTTGATCCCAAACAAAAAATAAAGATCATATTTAATCTCTTATAAAATTTAATTAAATTATAGACTTAAATGCACTTTTGATCCTCCTATATTAATTTTCTTAACATTTTAGTCCCCTATAAAAAAAATCAACTATTAGGTTCCCAATATCGTATTTTATATATTTTTTTGAGGTCCCCGTAACAAAATAGTCTAATTTGCATATGTGACATTGAAATTATGAGATGATATTTTTTAATTATTGTCACGTCATTAAAAATAGACCCAAAAATATGTATTTTAGAATTAAAATTTATAATATATAATTTCTAAATAAATATTTATAAACAAAAATAATTAAAAACGTTTAATTATTATAAAGAAAAATTAAAAAAAAAAAAAGATAATAATAAATTTTTAAATATTTATAATGACGTGACATCAATTAAAAAAATGTCACTTCATAATTTCAATGTCACCCGTGCAAATTAGACTATTTTATCACGGAGGACCATTAAAAAAACATGAAATATGATATTGGGACCTAATAGTTGTTTTTTTTTATAGAGGGACTAAAATGTTAAAAAAATTAATATAGGGGGACCAAAAGTGCATTTAAGCCTAAATTATATTAGTATCTTATGTTCAATCATATTTTCATTACATGACGGAAAAATTTATATTACCATCACATACATTATAGATATATATCATGAAATTCAAAATATTATAGTATTATCAAATTTTGAAACATTGTAACAACAAATAGAATTTCAAAATTCAAAACATCTAGTACACCGTTAAATTAAAATCAACAAAACAAACAAAGTGGCATAAAATTGTTGAGACAAAACTAAATAAAATAGAAGAAAATGATAAGTTGTCTGTCATTTTATAAATCCATGAGAAGACATGAATCTAGAAGTAATAGATCCAACTTATTGACGTTGTGTAAAATAGGGTTTTTCTATATTTCACAATCTTGCTATTCTAAACTTTCCACATGTTGTTGAGGTTGAGATAACATCACAAACAACATGTGGGAAATGTGGATTTTGAAGTTTTATTTGTTGATAGAATGTTTTAAAATTTGATGGTACTATAATATTTTGAATTTCATGATACATCTATAATGTATGTGATGGTAATATATAATTTTTCCTTCTCATTTTTAATGTAATGAGATTATGATTGTACATAAATGACTAATATGGTCCAATTAAATTTAGTAAGAGATTAAATATGATTTTTTATTAGGGAGCAAATTATTCCAAAAAAATTAATGTAAGGACTTAAACGTCTCTTTTGTAAATAATACATGGAGTATAAGTAATACACATGATATTCCAGTCACGGCTAAAAAATAGAAAATAAATCAGTTTAGAAAAATATTAATAGAGGGACTAACATGACCCAATTTAATTTTGTAAGCGATTAAATAAATAAGGACTATTTTTCATAGGAATTAAAAATTTAAAATCTTTAGTTTTTGTAAGAGACTAAAATGGACCTTTACTCTTATTTTTTATATTTAGAATTATATTTGAAGAGGTTACACATGTAATAAATGTGAATTTCTTAAAAAATTATCTTAACTTTATTATTTTTTAATTGTCTTGCCAAAAAATTTATAACTAAAACAATAAAAAAAAAATTATCTTTTTTTTTTAATTTACTTTTATGTATATCTTTATTCAATCTATTATTTCTCTTTCCTAAACACTCCTCATTTAATGTGTCAATTTAAAAAATAAGAGTATAATTGATCTTATACTAGATTTTTAGTCCATCCGTTCCGCTAATGATTGTCATATTTGTCAAAAAAATATTTCTATTTAATTATCACTTTATAAATATAAAACTATAAGATTTTTTTAAATGTGAAAAAATTTTGATGACTCGATGCTTTATCTATAAATAGAATATTTGAGAAAAAGAAAAAATGATTTTGAATAATGATTGATTTATAAACTAAATGAATGCAAATCATTAAATTAAAGAACGAGATATATGGAGAGAATCAACACTTAACTTATTTGTTCAATTAGATTTAAAATTATATAATAATATAGATGAGATAACAACTATTTGATCCCCTACCAATCAAGAGTTTTAGAAAAATACTATAAAAGTGATAAAAAAAATATTACAAAAGAATTACAATAAATTAACTCATCAAGTTCATAAAACACTTCTTCGTTTCTACCACTTTTAATATTATTTTTTTTCCTCTCAATACATGGATTATTCAATCTCAAAGTGTTTAATAGTATTTTTCAACCCTTAAATAATCTATAAATGTTTTCAATTCTTAGGATTAATTTTTTTTAAAAGAATATCTCTATGTCTCGCTAAATTTCTTTGCCTAAAAATCACCGCCCTCATAGCAATAATGCAAAAGAAAAGGTTAAGAATGCCACAAATTTTGGAACATCAATTATGTTTAAAATTACTTGTTTTTTTATCAAGTGCCTCACCTTTTTCTAGAATGTCTTGTGTTTTTTTCATGAAGTGCAATGTGTTTTCTAAATACGACTTGTGCTTTATAGAGAACCAAAAACATTTACTTTATCCTTTGTAGAGATTTTAAGATAACTCCACAATTTTCAACATTGCCTTCGAACCGACGTTGATATTAACTTATCCATAAACTATCTCGTTGTTCTTTTTCATAGTTTGAATCAGTCTTCAACAAAAATATCAAATCAAAGCAATGCTTGAACTTTCACCTATCTAATAATTTTGTGAACATGTCTTGATGGATTGTCTTTTGTAGAAACTTTCTCAACCACAATCTTTTTTTTTTTAAACTATGTATCGAATGAAGCACATATGAATGTGAATATGTTGTTAGACAACGACAAATATTTATAGGGAATAATAGATATATTTTTTGAAAAATATGTTTTATCAAAGTGCGTACGTAAGGTTTTAAAGGTGTCGTCGATTACAAATATTTTTAGTATTGAGAATTAAGTGTAAGAAAGAAATCTCACATTAATTAAAAAATGGAAGATTGAACTTATATAAGTGAGGGAATCCACACACTTATCACCTTAAAATTTTAGTGAATATGTGGTGATCTCTCACAAATGTGTGTCTCAAGTATGCTCCATTCTCAGAATTGTCCTTAACAATTAAAATCTCATATATCTAAACTCTAAAATAAAATCAATATGGAATGTGAACAATAATTTGAATAATAACATTGAATCAATGAAAACTTATTTATGGTTTAGTTGAATCAATTTATCCAACACTTGGTGTGCAAGTGAATATTCAAAAAAAAATCTTGAATTGTGTTGATACACAAAATCACTTATAATCAAAAGTAAGCTATATCAACCCTTGATTTAAAACTCAAAATTGTTTCGTAAAATTCTTACAATTCAATTGATAACACAATGCTATTTGATAGATTGGTCGATAAATATCAAAGCAAGTAAAAACAAAAATAAAAGAGACACAAAGAATTTGACTTCACAATTCTCCAATGTTGTCCTCGTATGTGGGTACTGTTGTACCCAAAATTTATCCCAAATTTTTTCATTCGCATTCATGTATCCATTTAATTTTCATTCACATATTTTTGTATTTTTTTTCGCACTTTTACATTTAATTTTCTATTTAAATATTTTCGCATATTTCCTTTAAATGTTATAAGAAAATATAAAGGATTATTATTATTATTATTATTATTATTATTATTATTATTATTATTATTATTATTATTATTATTATTATTATTATTATTATTATTATTATTATTATTATTATTATTATTATTATTATTATTATGTTTTATTATTTTAGTTTAGATTGTTTTTAGTTTAATCTTAAAGTTATTAAAAATTGTATATAAATAAAGGTATTTTTGTTTTAGATTTAGTTTTAATTTTAGAATTGTTATAAAGAAAATGGTTATAAAAATTGTTAGTTTATTTTATTTAAAAAAAAATTGATTTATTTTATACTTACATTTAGATTTATTAAATAAATAGGCTGAGAGGGGTTTTTGGTCTTTTAATCTTTCTAATGGGATAAGATTGCGGTGCTTGATATAGCAAATAAAGGGACGATAGAGCAAGAGGGAGAGGATACCCAAATCTCAAATCCATAAAGAACACAAAAATAATTCCCTTCATCTCTCAGTAAACCCTTCTTTTATGCTTAACCATAAATCTCTCGCAATACCCTTCTTTTATGTTTAACCATAAATCTCTCACAATATCTTTTGCTTGCATAACTAACTCCCAAAATATATCTCTTGGTCTTAACGACCACCTTTTTTTCTATTGTGGATTTTATTTGATATTTCCCATTTCCTTCTTGGAATAAATAAATCTCGGTGGCGACTTCATTGAATCAAAAATATAATTATTTTTCGAGGCGCCAACAATATATACATCCACAACCTCTGTTGACCGCATCATACTACTTGAAAGATACCTCTTTCAAATAAAGTTCAGTCAAAACTCTTGACTAACTAACATAATTGGATTTTCTTCAAAGCTTCATCCAAGAACAATGCGTTATTCATTACCTAAAGGCTTATGAATCTGTATACACAACTATGTCTACCACAATGCATCAAATCGATATCATAAGAGATTACTCAACTCTCAAAAGACTAAACCCTTATTTAGATATTATAATGTTATACTAGGAATAGTTATGAAACACTAAGTCTAAGTCTTCCTTTTATAATCTTTAATGTACTGGACTTGGGCTTCAAATCACTGCTAACTTGTTGCAATTAAGGCAACAAAAATATATCCTAAATTACAGGACTTCAATTTTTAGTTTCCTAAATTATCTCCATAATTAGAAACTAAACAATCTCCTAAAATTCAGTTTGAATCTTCTTCAATCTTCAAACTCTGCGCCACATAGGATTACATAATATTCCAGAATATTCTGCATCTGAAATATATCAATTTAAATTCAACTGTCCAATTGGTCACATTGGCGTTGTCGAAAGACTCTTTATATGACATATCCATTTGACATGTCTGTCTCTGATGATGCAACATGTTAGTCCAACACTCCTAAGTTCTTCAACTCGAGCTACACATATAACACCCTAATGTTCCCAGAACAATCAAGATTTGTAACACATCAACTCCTGTCAATATGTCGAGTGAGCAGGATAGGATATTATGTTCAATATTATTTTTCTGTAAGTTAGATCATCCTATTTAACATGTTACTGTCTAATTTATTTTACTAAAATTAATGTCAACCATAAAATAGAGAATTAACATGAAATAAGTGCATTAAATGCATTTCCCATTTGGAGTATTTTCTTGAATATTTGTCTTCTTTAGAACAAAGCTTACCCTGAACTTATTTTTTTTACTTCCAATATTTATTTTACCATGGCTCGTATAAATGATCATCCTATAATTTTATCCAGTGATTTTGAGAGAAGTGGTGCCTCCCATTTAAAAAGAATAATGACATCTTTTAGTTCAACTTTCCATCATTTAGTTAACAATCTTTCAGTTCCAGTCATTATAATTATGTCTAATGATTCTGAGATATAGAGGTTTTCTAATGTTTTTCTCAACAGAGAAATTTCCTTTAACAAGTTCTCCTTATATCCTTTCCTTTATGATGAAAATGTTGGAGGTGATTGTGTAGTTAGTTTCACACCCACTTCATTTGCAACTACATGAGATTTAACTTTCCCTGTTTTAACCACAAGGATATGAAAGTCGTCTCCTTTAACAAGGAAGACGCTCGGAATTTTGTCATAACATACCAAACTATTTATGGTCATGATCCAAGTAATGTTGAGATCAAATATCATTTGACGCATAAGACCCCTCCTGAGGGTGACAATTTTCTCAAGCCTTTTAATATCTTCCGAGATGGTGAGGTATCCTTGAATAATATTGAACTACTAGAATTGGTTGATGCAAGTAAGTATCACTCTCTTATTTTCTATGAATATATATTTACTCAAATAAATTTGCAACTGCCTTTGTCCAAGTTTTAAGTTAAGATGATGGGGTTTTTAAATGGTGTTCAAATTCTGGGATGAGTATCAACCTTAGAAGACATATTTCCAGCTTTTTTTCATCTTTTAGTTGTGATACATACCACTAAGAATAATTTCCAAGATCAAGGCCTTATTATGTTGCGCCAAGAAATTACCCAATATAGCTCTTGCGCAGAAAGCTAGGGTGATTTATGGGATCACTTCATGTTGGTAAAGCCTTGTGCTCTAAAGGCTCACTCCATCTTCTGTTACATTTCTATCGAGTTTCCTATCTCTGTCGATATTCAATATTTCTTCCTCGATCGTGCACACATAGGTTTAAAAAGTATTGGAGTTGGGTCCATTTCAAATATGAGCCCCATGAATATGTTGTTCGACTTGACTCTTTCACTCTTAATGAGATTGATATGAAGAAAGATCCTGACACTTTTTACGAGAATCTTGGTTATGAAGATAAGTTTTATCCTACTGTAGTAAGGTCTTGTCCAGATCCATTTATTCCCATGCTATTGTGGATGCGACCAGTACTATGGAGAGGAAGGAAATTTTTGATGAGAATAGAGTTATCCCCTTGTATCCTTTTTTGACATGGGTGTTTGATATTTGAAAATAAAATGAATTTTTTGAAGAAGATCTTCGATATTGCTAAAGAGAGGGAGGCTCAAGATATCACTATCACTTCTTCAATTCAGGTCGCCACTCCCTCTCCCATTCGTCCTAGAATATATTTTATTGTTGGTGTCTACCTAGTCTTGCTTGGTTTCCGCTAACCTTTTTCCGAGGTGACAACTGCAGTTTTTAAGAACTAGGTGCAGTACCCCTCACTTCTAAGGAGACAATTATTGTGATATTTGAAGATGGTCTTGATTACCTTCATAACCTTCTTGAAGTGGAGAAGATGAAGCTCTTAATAGAGGCCACTTTGTACACTTATCAAAATATTTCTCTATTTTTCTATGTTGTTTTTGGTCGAGGATATGTTGTAGATATGGGTAATCCTTTAAAGTAAAAAGATATCTGGAAGGGAAAATGTGAGTCGGCTAAACAAGAAAGATATAAGCGGCCTCTTCGGTAGAAGGCTAGCCATGCATAGTCTCTTAAAGAGGGGGCAAATTTTCATGGATTCCCTTCATCTCTTGCTGTCAGGATTGCTGAGCTTGAATCCTCTCTAGAAATGGAGAAAAGGTCTCCAATAAAGGAGTCTACCATTGTTGTTGTGCAGATGAAGTCTCGTGCTTGCAATATCATGGGATTTATTCAACACGATAATGAGTCTTGGGCTAAGGACCACAAATCCTGAGAGGGATAGGTGGTTGGATTAAGGAATGAAGTTAATGAGACTCTTCAAAAAAACTCTAAAAAGGGTGTACAGAGCCTACGACCAAGATGTCGACCAAGTGGAAGCATTTTGCCTGGATATTCCTATTCACCATTTTCATCACGACCCGCTCAAGGTCGTTCAGGACGGGGTATTTGTGGAGGATGATGGGGTGAAACTTCAAGATGTATAAACTTGATTTCATTAATGTTTAATGTAAATAGGTCATTGTGACCTTATTCTTTCGTGTTAATTGTGTAAACAGTAAGATTTTTTATTTAACTTATTTGATTGACTTTTTCTTTATGTTTGTCATGATTTTTACTATTCTTTATTGTATTAATGCACTTTCTAGGTCATTCTTAACTCGTTCTCTTAACTTCAAATGAATTTTCAGTTTTTGACTTTGTCGTGCAGGAATTAGATTTTTCCATTGAGTTGGAGCTTGCACTGTTTGTATTGTCCTTTTTAGGTCCCTTCTATAAGGGGAAACTAGTCTGAATTTTGATGCTTGTTGTAACCTTCTCCTTTGCAAGGTTCAATTTAATAATGAAACCTTATTTTCCCAGTTGTTGTGAGTTGGACTAGATATCGAGCTTCATCACTAGTGCATATCTTCAGCGTCGCTGGGAACCTTCTACGGTCGAAGGTGGGGTTCTCGTCCCTTCCCCCAAATTTTATCCTAGTTCGGGGTGGGCATCACCTAGGCTCCATTGCCTACACTATTGGAGTGATTAGTTCTTAATAAAGAGGTGCGCCAACTGCGCTTTAAGTGTATTCCAACTAGTGTTTTCCTGTTTTTTAAACACAATTTATGTTATATTACCAAAGATTTTATGATTACTTAGGTGTACATTATTTCTTAGACAAAATATTTATTTATTCGAATTTAGAAGAATACTGAGAGATACTTATCTTACATGTGGAGGATATTAACACGCTTTTCTTGCACAATCAGCATTATGAGTTACGAAATTCGCCAGTATACAATTTTTGCATCTTATGTTTTGCTAGAATTGCGGGTCAACATTTCGTCGAATTACCGCCTTTCATGGTGTTAAGGTGAGTTGCTTGGATTTTTTGGCAACAAATTCCATATCGACCGACCTCAAGTTCGTGTTGCTGCGACAACGATGTATTGTTCGTTTTGGGAGTTAAAATCCTTATGGCTTATCCTTTAGAAAAGGTGCCTCGTTGACTTGAGTTGTTGTGTATGTTCGTTAAGCTGGCCAAGGAGTAGGAGGAGATTCAGGCGATATGTCTCCTTCCATAGGCAGTCAATGGATCTGTTAGACCCATGGGTTTCATTTCTCCTTTTATTCTAGCTAGTGTGGAGGAAATCTACTTTCATGTTCATCTTGAGCTACATTCGAGTCTGTCAAGTTCCAATGTAGATTAAACTTCTCAAAATGATACGACATATTGTTATGATGAAGAAGGGTGTCAAATTTGTAGTAAAGGCTCGTTTCTATAACCACGTTAGTTCTAATTTGTTGCTTCTTTCAGTTTCCCCTTTTAAATAAGGTGAGATGTGATGATAACAAAGGGATCATCACCGTCCTAAGATTTTCTTTTGTATCTTCTTAATTACAGTCATCAGTATCTATAGCTGGATTGGGGAAGCTTGAGGAAATGATTTTTTCTGCGAGGTTCAGAATGACATGAACTTGCAGGATGAGCGCTCTAATACCCAAATTAATCATAAAAGCTAAGATGAATAAAAATGCAGATCAAAAAGTATATTTTAAATCTCACATGTGTTGATTATATACATTGAATAATTTCAATTGAATATGCATGGTTGTACTCTCGCAACGGACTTTTAAATGAATGTTATTTTCATTTTTTTAATGTTTATTTATTTATTTTTCTTACTATACATCAATGTATTGTTTTATACATTATTCTCAAAGTATATTTCACATTTTATTTTTGATAAAAAACAAATCAATAATTAATAAGCTTAATTCAATTCAATGAAGTTGTTATGTATTTTAATAATTAATATATTTTAATTAATATATGCTCCTTCCGTCTCATAATAAGTGTCTCATTTGAATAATGTATGGTTTTTAAGAAAATGATTGGATGTATTGAGTTTAATGAAAAAGTTAATGTAGTTCACCAGAATGTCCCTATTAATTATAATTGATAGAATAGTTGAATAAAGTGAAAGTTAATAAATAAGAGTATAATAATGAAAAATAATAATAATTGATACATTGGAATTGTAAATGAATAATTATTTTGAGACAAAAAAAATTCAAATGAGACATTTATTATGAGACGGATGAAATAACTATTTAGTAAATAGTATACTAGTACTAGTAATTGTATTTTAAAATGAAGGGATTAATACAGTAGACTTGTTTATAAACCAGATCCAAAATAAGCGTAAGAACGTGATTATGGCATTGATTGATTACACAATCTTTGGGAGTGTCTTATGTGATGTAATCCATACTATAGTATCATAGCAGCATAATTCCGCAATCAGGTTTGCTGTATTCAACAGTACATCTAATCTATAAGCTATCAACTCAAAAATTGATCACGACCTGATTGTGGGCAAGGTCAACATAACTAGATTTGTGACAAGAGAATCTTTGAGAGGAAAATCAGTGAATATGAATTGAAAATTATGAGTACATTACAGAACATAGAGCATAGAAGTCTATTACTAAGACTGATTTGACACCGCGAGCTGTACCCAAAACAATCTTTCCCGACGGCTACAAACAGCCTATTCTTTTTTCATGCTTCAAACTCATAAATAGCCATTGGACATTCTCAAACACTCTTTAAACTAGAACATTTAAACCAATTTTTTTAAATTTAATTAATACTAGATCACTAGCATTTGATACTATTATTTTAACAAATAAATTTTATTTTAAAATGACTGTTATTTTTCAATTTTTAATATATTATTTATGATTGTTAGTTTTGTAAGTGTGTTATTTATTTTTTCTTCTCAATATTATTTTTAATATATTAATAGAATTAATTTTATAAAGTACACTCTTTCTGTTTTAAAATGCCAGTCATTTTAATAAATAAATTTTATTTTAAATTTCACTAATAACTATTTTTTCAATTGTTTCATTTACTTTATACTCTCTATTAGAAGTGGCAAAATGAGTCATCCACACCGCTTTAAACCCGTCAAATAAAGAGCGGATTGACGAGCGGCAGGTTTGCCTGCCTATTTTTTTTTTTTTTTTTTTTAATAAATTAATAAAAAAAATTATATTTCAATTAGATTTTACACTTATTTTTTAAAAAAATTTATTAATAATTTTTAATTTAAATAACATTTATTAGATTTTTTGTTAACGTCTTTTGTGTTCAAAACATCATGTCGAAATAGAAAGTTGCAGAACATGATTAAAAAACATAGCTTAGTTCAACACAATAGTATCAATAATTATACCAAGGCTATTTTTTCCATTTTCTCAAAATTGAGTGATTTTTAATGTTTCCGTCCAAAACACGGAGAAAAGGTTTTGAGCGTGGGTCCCATCTCAAATTTTCTTTCCTCTGCTTTTTGAAGTGCTGTCAAACAGTGCAAAATCAATCTTTCCTCCAACTTTCTTTCTTTCTTCAATCTTTCCTTTATCATTCTTTGGATCCAAACACAGCATTCGTGTTGTTCATTCAATATAGTAAAAAATCAATAATATTTTAAAATTTTAAAATTTAATCACAAACGTACAAAAAATACAATTACGATCAAGTCTCAGACCCAATACAAAAACAAAGCTAAAAAAAATTCAGGGATTAATATGGAGGTTAAATTTCTAACCTATTTGATTTGTATAATTTGCCAAACTTTCTTTCTTTCCTCTTCCACACATGATATTGAAGGTAGAAGGAGAGTCACCTAGGCCAACTCATTCGAAGATATTAGAAGAGGAACAAGTTAAGACAGACTATGACATTGTTGCGTTGTCAGTCAGTCACCTTATTATGGTTATTAGGAAGACGAGCATGGTGAAAGGAGAATTTCAGAAAGGAATTCTTATGAGGGCCACTATAAGGCCATGATAGTCGAGACATGATAAACTTTGTAATATAGGAGACAAATGAGGAACATCTAGGATCATATATATTCTTTTTTTTTTAACTAAAATTTGATTAACTCAAAAAACCAATACAAACAAGGCGATCACAAACCGATCCAGCCCAATAGAACCAAGAAGACTAAAAGAAGAGCAAATTACATCAATAAGGGCACTAGGTACTTCCTATATTTGATGTTATTCCATAATCTATAGTTGATGGTGTCTATTAACCTTTTTTCAATAACTATGGTATTTACAATGTTGCCAAAAATCTTGTCATTTATAATCTTCCAAACAGTATATATTGTTTCCGTCGCAGCACACTTGAGAAAGGTGGCCCTCCACCCCTTACCAGCACATCTATGGGAAATCCAAGTCAATTCGTTCTGCCAATTTTCAGGAGTATGCATAATATGAAGCCACTGTAGAATCTTCGTCCATAATCTTTGAAGAATAACGCATTCAAAAAAGAGATGGTCATGGGATTCCAGGTGGTGACAGAAAGGGCAAGTATCATCCAATAAAACACCAAACTTCTTCAAATGATCCTTTGTTGCAAAACGATAATTGCACGCAAGCCAAAAGATAAATTGAGCCCTTGGTCTAGCAAGGTTATGACACATCATGCCTCTCCATGGAACCTTGTGATCTAGGTCGTGCATAGTCAAGTATACTTTACCATGTTGAAATTACCATTGGTGAGCTATTGTGTAGACATGTACAAAGTTATTTGCTGCAACACATTCTTGAATAACCAGGAAAAATTATCCTTGATGGCCAAGGTAAGAACAGGATCATGTTTGGTATAGTAGGCATGTATCCATTTAATCCATAAATTGTCTGAATTATTGCAGATATTCCATAATAGCTTGAGAAAGTTAGTATGATTCCACAACTGCAAGTCAATGATATTCAATCCACCAACAACTTAAGGTCGACAAATCTTCTTCCAAGCCACAAGGGCTTTTCGAGAAACCTCTTTGCCACCAGTACAAAGAAAGGTCCTACAAATCCCTTTAATTCTCTTTAAGACAACAATGGGCATATGGAGACTTTGAATCCAAAAATTTATAGTAGAAAAGATTACACTTTGAATTTATTGCAGCCTACCCACATAAGTGAGTAAGCTAGCACTCTAATGGGCTACTCTATTGACAATCTTATCAATGAGAATCAAATAATGCTTAATAGCCAATTTTCTGCTAGTAAACGGGATGCTCAAATAACGAAAGGGCAACGAACCTTCCTTGTATCTAGTACACATCAGAATGTTTTTTTTACTCTCCTCGTCCACACTCCCAAAATAGGTTTGGCACTTGTGAGGGTTAACTCTTAAACTGGTAGAACGAAGGAATTTATGGAGCTGCCTCATCAAAAGCTCAATGGAAATAATATCACCCCTAGCAAAAAGCAGCAAGTCATCAGCAAAACAAAGGTTTGTGATGTGTAGTTTTTCACATCTGGAATGATATTAAAGTCCGGTTTTTTCTGCAATTGCTTTAATAACTTGTTCAGATACTCCATAACCAGAACAAAAAAGCAAGGGAGAGATGGAATATCTGTAACACCCCAATATTACCCAAAGTTTTATATGCAAAAATCAGAGTAATTTAAAATTTCATAAATTAAATACTGAGGTATCACACTTTCAAAACCAATTCACTTTAAATTGTTTGCTTTAAAGTATAAATCTCAGATACATAGCACCATAGGAAATCATAAATTGATTCATAAAAATCTAAACATTTTCTTTATTAAACTTCCTCATCAAATCATGTTTTCATAAAGTATGATTCTATTTACAAAAGGAAGAACAACAAAAGAACAACAACAGGACAACATAAATATTCCCCCCCGAGTGCTACGTATCAGAGCGACACCGACTCGACTAACAGCAGCTATAAACTCCATCTTCATGACCTGCACATTACCAATATAAAGGTAACGGCGAAACAAGTAAAGGGTGAGATAATCCAAATCATATAGTTAAAGGCATGATAAAATATACATATAGTTTTGGAATCGTAAGGGATATAAGTTAATAAGTGCATTCCAATATGTATCTAAACCTCACTTACTTTAATCGTTATTCTACTGTGTATAATCTACACTATAACCTCATCGGCATAAATCATTACAACAACACCTAAACTTCCATCACCACGAAATCATCACAAGTTATTACATCACTAATCAACACGACAATTATAAGCAACAAAATTAAACCATACTAATAACTTAATCAACATAAATAATATCATCACCATTTGGCTAAAGCCCATCATTGCTTTTGGCATAAAATCTCATCGTCACAAACATCATCACATCATATTTGTATTAAGCATTCCATCAAGTTAAATCATCGCAAAACTCGTCATTTATATTCATCGCATAGTTATCATGAAATTATCAAATTATATTCACTTCATGTTCATCATAAAGATCATCACCAAACAAAACATCATATATCATCGCAAATCAATATCATCCATCAATTAACAAAAACTCAACGCCAAACAACTCAAACATAAACATAACTGACTCCATGAGACACGACTTGTTATGCATGTGGTACCCGTCGCTTTGTCCATAATTAGGAACACTTGGCATAAAAGCCTCGTCGTTTGGCATAAAAGCCCATCGTCGTTTGGCATAAAAGCCTCGTCGCTTGGCATAAAAGCCCATCGTCACCACTGCAATGTTGTGACTCAATAATAAAGACAACACAACAACACATCATCATCGCTCATCAAAATTGACATAAAGTCCACGTCGCCATATTTATTCACACCAAATAAACATATCATCGCATCATATTTGCATTATGCAAAACATCGCCAAACAATTCATCATCGTCAAAAGTCATGCATTCATAATTCGGAAGCATTTATTAACAACATCAATATAATCATCACCTTATCATGTACAAAGACATATATCATCGCATCGCATATCACAAGTATTCATTAATAAATACACCGTCACAAGCATTATATTTAATCACACCGCATCATTATCACTTAATTCACCAAATTCCAAAAAAGGAAAAATAGTCAAAACATCAATAACCGTCGCAAAAGTCATTCCTAATAACCGACATCAATCAAAATTATCAACATCGAGATCGGATTGTCCATACGCGCCTTAAATCCACTAAAACGAAATCCGATTCAATTTAACCGTAAATTGGCCTGTTCCGGGTCATCTCGTAAAAACTCGTAATTTCTAAAAACTAACCTCACCACTACGTTCTACACGTCGAACTTAGCTAGCACGTCAATTTTCGTTGAATTCGAGCAACTTGTTCGAAATTAAAATCGAAAATCGTAACATAATCGGGTTCTAAATTTATTCGGCTAACTCGTGTCCTAGTTATATTTTATTAATACTAACTAGTAATATATGAAATTGGGGAAAAATGAAGAGAAACAGAACCAAAATTATGCAGAAGGAAAATTCTGCAGGAAAACAGAAAATGAAAATATAGAAAAAGAACGCATACAACAAAACCCCTCCATCCTCTTGCAAAGTGGGACGAACGTCCCTTGCTGGTGAAGAAGATGAGGTGTCCTCCCTTCATAGGGGGACGACCGCCCCTCATGGTGAGGTGGGCGCTTCCCCCCCACGCCACTCCCTCCATTTTTCTTCTTCATTCTTGCTAAATAATACAGACAGTGTGTTTTGTGTTTTCTGGTTTTCCATTTTTATAACAGTTAACAATTTTTCTTATTTTCTTCCTCCTATACTTCTAGTTACCTCAAGCAAGCAATTAAATACCTACAATCCATACTCCTAACTCAACTTCTCCTAATCTATTTCAACAAACAATCAACCAAAACCCTATAAATCAACTATCAACTTTCCCCCCAAATCCAAAATATAAACATCAAAACCTAACAATATGAGATGAAGAATCAAACCCCTTACCTCTAGCTTGGATGATCCATGAAGGTTCTACAAAGCTCAACCCCAAGCTTCCTCTATTACTCTTCTTCTTCCTCTTCTTCTTCTTTTTTCCAAAACCCTCTCTTTTCTCTCCCAAGTTCTATTCTTAGTGTGTTTGGAAAAATGGGAAGAAAAACAAAGGAAATGGTTTTTATAATGGTATTTCCTTACTAACTTCCTCTCTATGTTTTCTTGGTGTAGGAAAATGGAAGGAAAAGGAAAAGAAAGTAGTTTATAATGTGTTTCTTACTAGCAACAAGGGTGAAAACCCAATCCTCACTAAATGCTCCCCACACCCTTAACTTAATTATATCATTAATTCAAATAATTAAATAATTTCGGGGAATTAAATATCGGATCCGAATAATATTTTACCGGACCGAACGGAACGTCGCCAAATATATTAATAGATATATTGATTAATATAAATATCGATCGGAAATTCGAAAATATTAATATAATATAATATTAATTAAAAACGGGCGTTACAATATCTCTGCCTAATTCCTCTTCTAGCTAGCATGTCTGCAGTAAGAGTATCATTAACATTGAAACGATAATGCACATTCTTGACAGTCAACATAATCTAATTAACAAAAGTGTTAGGAATACCAAACTCTATCAAGATTTTCTCCAAAGCAATACAGTTCACCATATCATAAGCTTTTTGGATATCCACTTGCATCATACATCTAGGAGTGTTATTACTCTTGCCATAACCCCTCACCAATTCATGGGCCAACAGCACATGATCATGAAGATGTTTGCCCGAGATAAATGCAGCCTGATTATGGTCAACAATACTGCCAATAACCCCTCCCAATCTGGAAGTCAGGATTTTTGAGATGATCTTGTAGACAGTGCTACAGTAGGACATGGGACGGTAGTCTTTAATCATCTTGGCTTCAGTTGATTTTGGGATGAGAGCTACCACTGCACAATTAAAACCCATGTACAGCCTGTTATTGTTAAATAAATCCAGGACAACATCACTAACATCACCCCCCATTATGCACCAGGTATCCTTGAAAAATCCAGAACCATAGCCATCATAACCAGGAGATTTATTCACATCAATACCTTTGAGAGTTTTAAAAATCTCTTCTCTAGTGACAGGGGCAATGGGACTGTCTCTCTGCTCAAAACTGAGTTGACCTCCATCTCTGAGCGCATGGATGTCTAAACCTTCAAGCACGTTGTGAGTATCACCCATAAGAGTCCCATAAAACTTCAGAACTTCCTTCTCAATATCCTTTTGGAGAACCACTATTGTACCATCCTCTTTAAGCAGGGATTTGATCTTGTTCAGGCGCTGTCTGCTAGCTATAGATGCATAAAATTTTTTTTTGTTACCATCACTGTTCTTGAGCCACTCTATTTTAGCCAGCTGTCTTAAGTCTTGATCCTCCAGATCATGCAAATGCATCAACTTGTCAGTGCAATGTTTCACAAAATCAATCTTTCCAGGACTCATTCTATCACTAAACAGAGAAGTTTGAGCTTTCTCCAACTCCCATCTAGCTTCTTCAATATTGACTTTCAACCCATGGATAGGAATGCTCAACTTGTACATAACATGCTTTAGTCTCATAAGCTTAATCCACGGAGATTTCATAGGGGTCTCATGCACAAGAAGGTCCCAATTCGCATGGACAGCAACAATATAACCTGAAATCTTAGATTAGAAATTCCTGTATCTGAACTGGTACTTAGGATTAATGCTTTGATCCTTGTCCTTTAAGCAAAGCAACCCATGATTTGATACTTGAGGCGCCAGAATATGAAGAGTGGATTCAATGTTAGCCTGCAACCAATCAATATTTCCTGTCAATCTGTCAATCCTAGAGTAGATGATGTTACCTGCCTTCTTGTTAGATCACGTGTAATACTCCCCAGTATTATCCATCTCATAAAGGCCATCTCTACTCATCATATCATGAAGATCCTCATACTCAGTTTCAGTAACCATTCGGCCCCCAATTCTATCTTGAGGTTTTAAAACATTGTTAAAATCTCCCAGTAGACACCAGGGACCCTGTTAAAGGTAACCAATATTTTCAATGTCCTTCCAAAGCTTTCTTCTACCCTTAAGATGGTTCATAGCATAAATGGCAGTAAGCCAATACTTGAAATTCCCATTAGCTCCATAAACTCCACAATGCAAAAGCTTATTTGTGCTACTGACATACTTGACATGAACCATATCGCCATCCCAAGTTAACCAGATTCTCCCATTATCACGGTGATCATAGTTATCAAGGTAATGCTTCCCCAAGTTGAGCTTCAATCTGACAACAGTTGCCTTATTATGCTTAACACTAGTTTCAAGTAAAATACTAATGGTAGACTTCAGATTTTTGAGATGGGAACTAATCTCTCTAGTCTTGCCTACTTTATTTAGTCCCCTGATATTCCATGATATAATCATGGAACCTTGTTCTGCACATGAGGATCCTTCGAACACCCCAAGGGACCAAAACCATTAGTGCATTTGAGCATCTCTTTGTTTACCACTTTTTTCACCTCTTTGTCATGTTTCTTTGCTTTAATCCAATCCCTGGCATTAACATCAGTAGGGCCAGTGATAATATAATGAGAACTAACCCCTGCTTGTACAATATTGTACTTCGAACCCTCCCCTACTTACACCTGAGTAGATTTGGGCACCCAAGTTTGCTCCTTCTTTGGTTGAGGCTTGTCACAGATATGCCCAAATTTATTACACTTTGCACAAAATTTTGGCTTCCATTCATACTCAACCATTTGGTCCATAGCATTTCCCCCAGTGTCTCTGGTAGTGATAGTTTTTGAAAGCTCCTGGGTTATGTCCATCTTAACCAAGATATGAGCGTATGATACTCTCAACCTTTGGGCAGTACATTCATCAGTTGTTATGGGCGTTCCTAAGGAACTTCCTAATTTACCCAGAGTTGTAGCTCCCCACAAATAAAGGGGGAGTTGGAGGAGTTTAACCCAGATAGGCACCGTCCTGAGCATATCCCTCTTGAGATTGAAATTTGGAGTCCATTCTTTAAGCAACATTGGCATGTTCAAGATCGTGTATGGTCCTTTTGTTAATATCTGTTCCTTCTCCTTAAACGAATGAAACCTCATGATAAAGTACCATTCCTCATTATAAAACAGATCTGGAAGCTTCACATGATTCCAATTTCTCTCCATGAAAGCTTTCACTACGTGCATACTGTTCGCGTTAAAAAGCGTCGCGCTAGGGAATCGAATATGAATTCAGATTCTCTGGCTCGAAACGATTTACTCTTTTGATTTGTTTATAAAGATGTCGCGAGCATCAAGCTTTATTATTTTCAACACAAGAAAAGATGATTTAATGATTATGAAAAAGGGGAAAGCTGTTAATACCCTCAATTGATTTTGATATGCGTAACGACTAGCGCAAAATAGACGTAACGCATTGGGGAGATTCTGAGTAAGGAGGTTTGTTATATAAAGGGAATAGATGGAGCACCCTAAATATATATAGTTATCTATAGCTTTATATATGAATATGTTTGATATGTTTGTGTGTTTTAATTGCTATTTCTATGATTGGGAAAGTTTCTCCTTTGGATTTTAAGAAGGATAGATTATGTGGGATCCTAGTTTTTGTTATTATTGTGCTCGCAAAGATCTTTGGATCTTCTGCATACATATCCCCTAGTGGGAATCAGAGCATTTGTAGCTCGGATCTACAGGGATCTATGGTTTGTTTGGTTTGAGGGAGAAAGAAATTTGCTCGGCAAGGATGACACCTTGTGCCTACGTATTCTCAAAAGGATGTTGAGAAAGTCAGAGCAATCGTAGTTCCCACTTATGCTAGTGGAAAGCAACGGGATGTTAGTAAGAGACATGCATTTAATGTCATCTTAATGAAAAATGTATCTAATCTATTTCATCACATACATTTTTGAAAGTTTGACTGATTAAAATCTTTCATCGTAAGTTATAGGTATTTTGCTTGAGTGTACAAGCGTTACCACTTACATGTTTAAGAAAGATGTTTGAAAAAGATGATTGAATCTTTTAACTGTAAGCATTGGGTGTTTTGCTTGAGTGTACAAGCGTTACCACTTACGATTAAGAGATGTTTTTGTTTGAAAAAGAGTTTTGAAAAGTTTTTGATTGTATGTGATGTGATAGATGAGATACTTCTTCCATAGAGATGATAAATGTCTAGATCTCTAGGAGAAAATGATTGGATTAAGGGGATGCTTTTAAGAAGCCCATGGGTCCTTGTATTGTTAGCCCAAGAGGAGGCATTCCGAGGGTCATCGAGGGTCATCGAGGGTCCTTGTATGAAGCTCAAGAGGAAGCTATAGGGTATGGCTGGCTTTGGCTTTAAAAGGGATTTCACCGGGAAACCATCCTTTTGGAATTAAGAGCAATTTCACCGGGAAATTATACTCTCTAGGTTCTATCCTAGCGCGGGTGATTCTTTGTATTGAAGCCCAATAGGAGGCTGTTAAGAGATTTCCTGGTCTCTTTCTTTGTATGATGCCCAAGAGAAGGATAAACTCAATGAGGAGTTCTTTTGAATGAAGCCCAAGAGGAGGCTGACTCAGCAGGGGAGTGTTGTCTTATATGAAGCCTAAGCGGAGGCTGAACTCAGATGAATGAGTTTTCTTATAAGAAGCCTAAGAGGAGGCTGAACTCAGATGAAATGAGTTATCTTGTACAAAGCCCAAGAGGAGACTAACTCAGATGAATGAGTTATCTTGTACAAAGCCCAAGAGGAGACTAATACTGTGGAGAGCCTATTGGTTAGACTAGTTGTTATGTTATAACTAGACAGTTGTATAAACAAGTGTGTGTGTGATATGTATTCACAGGAGTTTATGAAGGAAATATAAACAGATGCATGATGTTTATTTACAAGAGTTTATGAAAGTAAATATAAACAAGTGTCTGTGAAACGAACGTTTAAAACGAGCGTAACTTGGTTATTTACAGGTTTGAATTGTGTACAAGGAAGTAAATATGTACACGGACGAGTATTTATGTACAGAGAAGGATGTGGATGTACATAGGAGGGTTGGGAATTACACCATAAGGGTGGCCCATTGGTTTAAAAGCAGTTTCATCGGGAATAATGCTCCTTTCAATACCAATGGTATTCAATGTATATACAGACGAAACGGAAACAAACGATCGAAGTTTATCTGTGTTTGAGTATTTACAGAGGTATCTGTATTATTCACAGATAAAAATTTGTATGTATATGAAAAGAATTTGATATGTACAAGGAAAATATGTATGTACATAAAGAATGTTGGTTGGGACTTACACCGTAAGGGAGGCCCATGATCGGTTAAGAAAAATGAGAGAGAACGAATTCGGTTTTATCGTTTAATCGGATCGATCATGGAAAAAAGATGCAAGTTTGATGAAAAGTTTTGAAGAAATGGTTTTGAAAGTGTTTTTAAAAGGTGAAGTTTACTTATGAAAAGTTTTGAAAAGAATCGGGCTTCGAAAGTTTGAAAAAAAACACCTTTAAAGGTGTTTTGAAAAGTGCTCAAAGTGTCGTTTTCGGCTCGATCAAAATATAATCGGATGAAAGTTTTTTCTGAAAATTTTTGCACTATCCTAAAATAGATACATTAATTGACAAGTGTACAAAAAATCACCTCAAAATGAGGAGTTTTGATTGGTTTTAAAAAATGTCAAAGTTTGTAAAAAATAACAAAAGTTTGGTAAAAAAATGGTCCCATGGAGGCTTGAACCCGGGACCTGTTAGGCAAGTACGTGGCACAATGACTTAAGAGTGAGTGGCAATCAGCGGCAATACATCCGTGTATTGTGTTCAAACTATGAATTTATATTTTAAACTCTTATTTTAAATTTGAAAACACGCAGAAGCTTCATCATCTTCCAATCTTCAATCAGCCATGGATTTCGTGTTTCTTGATGAAATTGAATGAAGTAAACATGAAAGTTGATCGTTTTGAACCCAGGAACATGATGGCATCACTTAATTTCATTTATTTTAAGCCTAGCATAACTGAATTTCTGATGAACACGAAGAACCCTAAAACTGAAAAACCTAATTGAAATCGTGTATGGTTGATGATTTATTCAATTGATTGAGGGTTAATGATCGTGGATGGTGCAGAAAACAAATGGCCAAGAGTTTTTTTCAATTGAATCAAAGAATCATAGAGTTGAAGTTCGAGCTCTTACCTGTTGAAGCTGGAATCGAATTCTGGGTTTGAGTGCTTCGAGTTGTGTTTTAATGATTCTTAGAGCACCAACGGTCTTCAAGGATTATGTATGAGTGGTCTGCACTTCATGAGCTTGCTTGAATTATTCTACCCAAGTCGACCTGCATATAGCTTCAAATGAAACTGGAAATCGTGGTTAGGGCTGTTACAGATTGTTGCTAAGGGTCTGCATCATGTCTATGATGTATGTTGATGATGTTTGGATGATCAGAACTCAAATTGCTCAAGCCAAAGTTCAAATTCGAATGATAAGGCAGTTTTAGCAAGTTTGAAAATTGGAAATGCAATTCTGATTTTCAATTGTTTTTAGGTTGATTTTAAGCTTTAAATCAATTACATGTGATACTTATAACATGTTAGACACCAAATACTTCATGTTTCTTCACAAATTTTCAAAAATGCAAGATTTCACAAATTGACATAAGTTTCTTGAATTTCAAGGATGAAGAGTGAAAGCATGTACTTGCATGGCTTTGGTGTAGTTTGAATGGCAAGCAAGACCTCTATTTATAGGCCATGAGTTCTGAAATATAATTGAGAAAGTTTGGCCATTGGTAAATTTGACTTGCCTTAGAGGGCAAGGAAGTCATTTTTGCATTAAATGCAAAAGGAAACTTCCTTTAACCATGGTTAATTTTTCCAATTTGATCTTATCTCTTTGCAATTACTTTCCTCTGATATTTATCAGCTCTAATCTTCAATTGGCAAGGTGGCAAGCTTCTAGAAAGAGGAAATCCAAAAATGACCTATAATCTTGAAGTTTTGAACTTGAAATCCATGGTTATGGAGCCTTATGTTTCAAAATCAAAAGCATAGCTAGACTCCATGGATTTGAGAGTTCTTGGACATTTTGGAAAGCTTGTTTCAAGGGCTACAACTTTCATGTTTTGAGTTGTTTCCAATTCAAAGTGGAACTATGTGAAAAAATGCCAT
This sequence comes from Vicia sativa, assembly GCA_021764765.1. NCBI lineage: Eukaryota > Viridiplantae > Streptophyta > Magnoliopsida > Fabales > Fabaceae > Vicia > Vicia sativa. The sequence continues at coordinate 233,272,476 of CM038794.1, read as the reverse complement.
GAAGTTTGGGAAAAATAAGAAATTTCAACACTTGAAAATTTTTCTAAGTGTGGGAAATTTTGACTTTTTGTTGACTTTTCCAAATTCTTTGATTTTTTATGATCATGATGGATCATTTGAAGTATTTTGATGATGGAAAAAGTTTTGTTTTGAAAAAGTTGACCAAAAGTCAAAGTTTGACTTTTCTGTGCAGATGAAATTTCATCAGATGTTTCAGAAATTGACTGATGAATCTTGTGAACTTCTATGATGTTTTGAATCCAGAAATTAGGTCAAGATGTTGTATCTAAGATATGAAGATCAATCTCTAATCAAAAAAGTTATTCATTGATCAGAAAATCAGAGATTGCACATCCTTGATCAAAACCCTAATTGGTCGATCCTTGATAGATCATGAGGAAAATTTTGATATCTGAAGATCAGAGGTTGATGATTTGATCAAGATAGATCAAATGAGATGAGTAAAACTCAAAACCTAGTTGGTTGCCTCTTGAATCAGATGAAAATTTGATGAAACCCTAATTTTGACCTATGAACTCCACACCCGATTAATTCTGTTCTGAACTGTTAATGATGCAATGATGCAAATGTGAGGTGGTATATTAGGTCAAAAATTGGGGTATGACACATACTAATATCTCTCCCAATCACATACATAATGAGTGGAGATTCCCAGTATCGGACCTCAGCAATAATGTCTTCAACCTCAATCTCCACTTCTACTTTGCCATTAACAACCTTGGGAGCAAAGAATTTGAGTTTCATTCCATTCTCAACCTTACGATTGCCACTAATAACATCTGTCCAGAGCTTTCACTGTGTATCCGCTTTCCTCTCATTAGATTTCACCAAAGTCTCTCTCTCAACTGCCGATGGATCTAGGGCTTCCACTGTCAGTTGTTCCACTTCCGTAATTTTCGTGCTAACGTCATCCAAATCTTCCTCTACATCAGTAAAGTTGTTCGTCGAATCCCAGACTTGCAGTTCCTTCGATGTTTAGAATTGGATTCCCAGCAACGGAGGCACCGAAAATGGTGGCCGCCTTCGTCCCTTTCTTCCCATAATTTTTTAGCATGGTCATATATATTCATTAGTTGATTTTTTCTTTGTATTTTAATTTGTATTTTGTGAATAATATATGATTTGTATTTTTGAGTGGTAGTTTAGTTGAATAACAAAAGTGTGTGGTTTATTTAAATAACAATTATATATACTTTTTATATAAATGAAAATGACTTAAATCTAAGATTTATTAAAATCTACCAAATTTATAATAAAATTACCGTCTAGGAGAAAATTTTGCTGCTATGAAAGTTAGTAAGGAACTTAACTTTGTATTATTTATTAATAGTAGTGAAATAAACACATTATCATAAATTCAATATGTGTCAAAAAAAAAAGTTGGAAACTTAAGTTAAGAACTGACCCTTCAATCAATATAGAGATTGACTTTTATACTATTTTTTGATAAAATATGACAGTTCACTCATGAAAGAAATGTTTTGATGTGTATAATGAACATCCTAAAGTTAACTTCCAAGTCCTCTAAGTTAGGGAATTTTAATTTTGGTCTATGAATATTTGTTTTTGTTTTTTTATTTATTTTGCTCCCTATTAATGTTAAATGATAAATTTTTAAAAATTACGGTGAGAAAGTTTTGAACCCTTTAATTTGCTCATATAACAGATTCTATCTACCAAGTCACAGATTTTTTATCCACATGCCACTCTCATGATTCTTTTCCAAATTACCATCTTTGAAAATAAATTCTCAATCTATCATCTTTTGTATTTTTTTTAAAATTAATTAATTGATTTCTTCATAGGGCTGCCATTTGAGATGAATGTCACATTTATTATTTTTTTTCATTGTTAATAAAAACGAATTTTTAATTATTATTTTTTGTTTTTAAATTTAATAAATGATTAAAAATACGAAATTAATTAAACAAATAATAAAAAAATTAACTTTTTTAATAAAATTTAATTTTTTTAATTCTATAAATATTTTTGATAATATATTATAATGTATTTTTTTTATTAACTAGCGTTTAAACGAACACGTTCATGTTCATTTGTTCAGTTTTTCAATTTGTAAACGCATGAATATTTTTTTTATTATATTTTAATTTGATTATTTGTGTAAAAGAATATATGATATAGATTCAATCATCAATTAAGTTTTTTAAAATATTTATTAATTGCAGTACAATTTTTATATTAAAATATATACAATTGAAACAAATACTATAATGTCATGTAATACTGGATTTGAAAAAAAAAATACTTCTAACTTATGACATGATGGTAGAAGCTAATGGCTAATTCAATTGAAATGACTTAACTTTTTAAAAATGATGAAGTTGATATGCTATTGGAATTTTGTGAAAATTTAATAGAGAGAAGTTATTTTGCAAAAGTAAAAGAAGAGTTACATAAGCAAATGCAGATTACATTATATAACAAAATGATTTTTTATTATTATTCTGAAAAAAACAATTCTTTAAAAGAAAATTTAGGTTAACTAAAAAATAAATAAGACCAATTCAAAATAATCAATCCCTTTTATTTATAGTTAAGAGGTAGAAGATTAAGAATGATGTCATAAAAATCAAATTCCAAAATTTTATTAGCAATGTTGAGACTAAATTTATATTTATTGGATGAAGTAGTGTAAAAAGTTTGGACCACTAATTATGAATTACTTTTAAAGACGAGATGATTCAAATTTGACTGGATTGCTTTTATAATTTAAGTTTAACTGGATTGCTCCTATAATTTTTTATATTTTCATGCGTTTACAAAGTGAAATAACGAACAAATGGATATGAGCGTATTAGTTAAGCGATATTTAATAAATAAAAAATATTATAATATATTATAAAAATATCTATAGACTAAAACAAAATATTTATTTATTTTATTATTTATTTAATTAATTTTTATTTTAATTATTTATTAAATATAAAAATAAATAAAAAATAAATAAAAATCAATTTTTATTAAAATAAATAAATAAATAAAAGTAACCTCCAACTCAAATAGCGGTCTCATAAAAGAATCAATTAATTGATCTTAAAAAAAAATACAAAAGGTGGTCGATAGAAAATTTATTTTTAAAGGGTGACAATTTGGAAAAAAATTTCATGAAGGTGGCATGTGGGTAAAAATCCCCAAGTCACACTAAATCACTTGAGTTTCTTGTTTAACATTTACAAAGCAAGCCTATATAATTTATGATTAGGCTCCTTATAAGTTTTTATAATTTGCAAGTATGTAAACTCCATTATAAAGTACTATTAAATTAAAATAAATGCAAACAGTTTTAATAATAAACTTTTAGAATTTGTCAACAATTTGAAAAACTCTATTATAAAATGAATTAAATTAATATAAATGATAAAAAAATAAAAATAATTGTTGCTTATACTTTTCCAAAATTATTGTTGTTTATACTTTTTAAAAATTAAATTATTTTTTTTTAATTATACAGTATCATCATATTTTTTCTATAAATAGTGTTAAAATTGTGTATATATTTTATAAAAATAGAATTTAATGTTACGAAAAATATTGAGAAGATAAATTAAATTAATATTTTTGACATATTTTAGATAATTAAAATTAAATAATTAGATATATATATATATATATATATATATATATATATATATATATATATATATATATATATATATATATATATATATATATATATATATATATATATATATATAATTAGAATGAGTTTTTGGCAAGCTTGTCAAGTGTCATTCTCTCATGAATTCTTCTATTTTTATTTTGGCTATAAATAGAAAATTTTTATTAATATAATTTTATTATTTTAATTTTAATTTTTTATGTCTCTCATTAATATCAAGACATAGATACAATGTTCTGTACATGGATAGTCATTCACTTTATACCGGCAATCAATCCCTATGCAACCGTTCACTTCCTTTCTTTTTCTCCAATTATCAAGTCTTCTTTCTACCACTTCACCTAACCTCCATTTTTCAAACCCTATTTTATTTCTCCATCCAAACCTAGATTCAGACATTCACGGAAGAAGAATAAGATATAAAGCGGATATATTTAGATATTTAATTATGAAAAATAAAACAAATTTTTATCCTTATTTATATATTTTTTTTATTTTGTATTATCTATATAAAATATTCTTTTATAGAAAATAGATTAAATTGTTTTAATTAATATTTTATATTAACATAAATAAATTATACCTCACACAATTACGTGTGTATTCGATAAACACAATTTTCATTTATACTCATTTTTAATATTAACCTTGATTAAGACTAATTAAATATTTTTAATATCTTAATGATCATTTTAATTGAATGTTTTTTATTTTTATTTATTGTTCTTCTATTTTTAATAATTATGGTAAGGTAGAGTTTCGACTAATTTGTATAGATTGTTCACTAATTATCATAAAGAAAAATTCACATTTTAATGACATTCATGCTATATTTTTTTATGAATAAAAAAAAATAATAGGTTAAAATACATATTTAAAGAAATAACTATAGTACTATATTTAAAAAATAATTATAGTACTATATAATTTGATTTTTTTTACCATTTCATAAAAAAAAATCAAAATATAATAAATTATTTTTTATTATAATTTTATAAAATATAAAATATTGGTTATTCTGTTTTTTTTTTCTTACTGTTAATTTTTTGATATAAAAGTGATTTTGCATGTTTAATATGCATTAATAATAATTAATATTGTGATAAAAATGAAAATAATGTATTAAATTTGTTAAGGGAATGAAATTGAACATTAAGAAGAAAAAGTGACCGTAAAATTTGTAATTCTAATTTAAATTATTATTGGAAATTCTAATAAATTGAAAATTTAGTACAAATGAATGGTTTATAAATAGAAATATATTATTAAACACATCAAACATTTTTATAAATATTTATTATAAATAACTAAAAATGAATTTTTAGAAACGTGATTGTAGGTTAAATTTTTTTTTTTTGGCAATTGAAATTAATTGAAAAATGAGTTAATTGGATACATTTAAAACATCAATTTTACGGAATACATTTAAAACATTAATGAATTAATTCAGTTTTATTTTGGTTTTTAAAATTTGTTTTTGAATTAGAATGTAATCTTTTTTATCATTTCTATAATAATTAATCCAATCTATTAAGTATGATTTCTCTTAGATAAATGAATATTATATACTTAATAAAAAATGATATTATGACATGATACAAGAAAAAATAAAATAGATTAGAAAAAGTTTATCTTTATATGATAAAGTGTTAACATTTATACTAAAAATATACAAATATTTGTTTTTATTAAAAATCATGATACAATTATGATCGGTGAATACACAAATTTTTTATGAAACATAAATTTGTTATTCTTTTTATATTTTATATATATTTTTAACTATAATTATATTTAAAAACTTTTTTTTGCATACTATTGATAACAAAAATATTTTTATAAAAATTATAATCTTATTATAACTTTATTTGTAAATTATAAATACTTTTAAAATATTTTTTATTTATATATATATATATATATATATATATATATATATATATATATATATATATATATATATATATATATATATATATATATATATATATATATATATATATATATATATATATATATATATATATATATATATATATATATATATATATATATATATATATATATATATATATAAACCACAATTGCACTATACTTCCATTTGTTTATTTTTCAGTTTTTAGTATTTATATGTTTCTAATTTAACTAACCTTCAGTTTTTATATTAAATAGAAAATAATTTTATTATAAATAATCTTACTAATAAATAATATAAAACTAAAAGTGCTAATGATCATTACTATTTTTAAAGACACAACTGTAAACTTATGCTATATTTAAACACTGAATTAACTTTAAAACAATTTTTATTTTAAGAGTAATTCTTTAATCTTAAAAGAAAGAAATTGAAAGTAAGTTACCTATAAATTTTTTGTAAAAGAAGAGTTAACAAAGAAAACACAATATCAAAGGATAACAATGACAAAAGCTAATGCATTGCATATATTTAACCAGTAATACAAGTATTACTTCTTGTGAGCAAGATGTCTCACCATAAAAACTCTCCGAAAGTTATTCACTCGTTCTTCAATGAGTGAACCACCACACTATTTTATACATATTAAAAAATATAAAAGAATAATAGAGAATAACATTTTTACAATAGTGTCTTTAATTATGTATTAAAAATTATAAAAGTTTAATTGATTAGAGGATAAAATTGAAAAAATATATTAAAAATTAAAATGAATCATTTATTTTAAAATACTATTCTATTCATTTTTATCACTCATTTATACATATTAAAAAATATAAAAAAATAATAGAGAATAATATTTTTACTATAGTGTCTTTAATTATGTATTAAAAATTGTGAAAATTTAATTGATTAGAGAATAAAATTAAAAAATTATTAAAAATTAAAATGGATTATTTATTTTAAAGACTATTTTATTCATTTTTTATCACTCATTTTAGTACGAAAGAAATACTATAAAATTTAACTTTTCTATTATATATTGATAGTTGTGAAATAAACGCACTATGGTGAATTTAAAATATGTCCAAAAGTAAGTTCGGAACTTAAGTTAAGAAATCACCCTTCAATCAATATGCAGATTAAGTTTCATACTATTTTTTGACAAAATATGATATTTCACTTATGAAAGGAAACATTTTGATCCAAATAATAATGAACATCCTAAAGTTAACTTCCCTATTATTTCAAAAATATTTTTGAGTTTATGAAGGGTGTCTTTTAACTACTAAGATGAAAAGTGCAATTAAAAATTTATTGGGGTGAGTTGCCATACGATCAACAACAGCCCAACTTACATGTAGCTCTAAAATTACAATCTTGAAGTCGAGAATTTAACCTGGCACACGCTTTTATACCTAGCACCCCACTTTATTTGATATTCAAATATTCCTCTATTGAAAATTAGATTCAAATGTGCGTGCGAAATTTCTGATAGGTAATTCAAAATTTATGATACAAACAAAATTTTTGTTAGTGTATTCATAATTTCCCAAATTTTCAAATATTTTGGTATGTTTGAATATTATATTGAAAATTTCAACTAATGTGAAATTTTTCAGTAGTGCAATTTTATAAATGTCTCAAATGTCTTTTTCTAAAGTTTTAATTAAGACAGAAATGTATTTTAAATATAATGAAATCTCTTGTAAAGTTTCAATTTTTGAATTGTATCAAATTTCTCGCCACCTCAACATCCAAGTTGAATAAATTGTTTTTTGATACCGATAATAGAAAAGTTAGAAAATTGCGTGTCGTGAAAACTAGATTGATACTATTGGAAGGATCAAACATAACCTTATTGAGTTGAAGACTGATGAAGATTTGACAGTTATGTGAAGATCATTTTGACTTAGGCTAATTAAAGGGTCGATCAAGTTTGATGCAAAGATTTCAAAATTTGTCGGCGACATAATTAAGATGTTGAAATGTCCAATATAATATGGTAGTGTCTAGGTGTTCATGTTTCATTATTGTTAATTAATGTTAGTTGTAATGTCTTAAGTTATGCTCATATTCAAAACATATAATCAACAAAATATCATGTAATAAAAGGTACGGTGCTAAGTAGTCTGAGTCACAAAACATGCAACTTTTTGAACTATTGAAAATTCTAAAATTCTCGATACCATGCTATGAATAAATATCAGGAATTGTGAAATTCCCGGTAAAAATGCATGCAAAAATACCAAAATTCTAAATTTCTCGGTAAAAGGCTTGTATCAAATTTTTTGAAATTCTCAATAAAATTTTTGGTTTTCACAAGATTTGTGATAAAAGTGTGAAATTTCTGATATCACTCTGGAGATTTTGTAATTTGGGCAAATTCTAACTGGATTTTGAAAATTTTACGAAGTTAATACAGTCAATTTATTAAATTTGTGTGACATGTTAAATGCTCATGGAAGTCGATCCATACATCAAACACTTTGTGTTTTTGGGTTCAAAATCAAACACTTCTTCAACAAATTAAGATTTAGAAAACTGTACTTTGTACCCCTACTTTTAAATCTGGACACAAACACCAGTATTTTTGGACAAAAATGCCCTCATATAAATAGTATAAGTTTTAAAAAAAAAAACATTTGTCACATTGCATTACAAAAAGTGTTTCAAAAAGCTCTCAATTCGCAAGCATTCCGGAACATTTAGCAAAAGGCTTCCGGTTTACAAAACACACACCAAAACAGTCAAGGTAAGTGTTCAGGAAAAAAATTATGCACTGAAACACTTTTCAGAAGTGTTCCGATTTGGGTCATTTTCGCTATTTTTTCGGAACAGTTTTGTTAAGTGTTTCACTTTGAACAAAATACACCAGAACAGTTTTGAAATATGTTCCGGTTTTATGAATTACATTCCGACACACTTTTGTAAAGTGTTCCAAAAATATTGAAAAAACATGAACTGAAACACTTATCAAAAGTGCCTTTTTAATATTATTTTAATTTTTTATTTATTGGTTATTTTGCATAATGCCGCGAATATTAGGCTGTGACAGACGCATTCCTCGTAGAAACGACGGTGCATCTGAATCCGGTTCAAATCCTCCGGAGGAGCCAATAGGATATCATGGCGGACCATCAGACTTATCCCTATTAGTTAGATACGAGCATCACTACGCTCGACACTTGTCGTACGAAGAGGTAAGTAAATGAAAATGTAATGTGAAATGAATTAATTTTAATTTTGTCGTAGTTTATTAATATGTTACTTTTTTTCTAGGAAAGAGGACCTAAAAAACAACTCAAATGTGTTGCACACAGGCAAAAACTTAAGGAGTGGGTTCCCTAACAACTCCCGAGAGCGATAGATAGGTGGGTGACAAATTTGGGTCTTGCATCATTGCAAAGATGCAGTCTGTCAAAGATAGACCCGAATTTGATCACTGCCTTTGTAGAGAGGTGGCATTATGAGACATCGTCATTTCACATGCCATTTGGTGAGATGAAGATTACTCTAGATGATGTCTCTTGTCTTCTTCACCTCCCTATAAGGGGTATTTTCTGGAATCCCCAGCACGTCACTGAAGATGCTACTACTGAGCTTGCCGTGATCTATTTAGGAGTGTCACGTGTAGACGCCATGACTCAAGTTCGTGGAAATAGAGGTGCCTACTACAAGATGGAGTGGTTGTATGATCTATTTTTTGCCCATAGAGCTGCTAGTAACTGGGCATATGCGACCAAGGCTTACCTTATGATGTTAGTTGGTTGTACCATTTTGCTGACAAGACATTTACGCTTGTCAATGCAAAATATGTATCTCTTTTTGGGAACTTGGAGGGTCTTTGAAGATACAATTGGGGGGTAACTGCTTTTGTGACCTTTTATGATTCTCTTGGAGATGCATGTGTGTTTGACACCAAACAACTTGTTGGTTATCTGACCTGTATTTCATTTATTATTTTTAATTATTATTAATTGTTTAGATTATTTTTAATTATTATTAATTGTTTAGTAATCTAAAATTATTATCATTTATTATTTATAATTTTTATTGAAACAATGCTGGATCAATGAGTATTTTCCTAGAATTGAAATAATAGAGGAGAACTGGCATCCAAGTGAGAACTTTGGAATACCGAGAGTGATGAGATGGTCCTACAAGCAGGGAGCGTTGAAGGTGGATGTCTTGCGAGCTATTTTTGATAGATTGACACCGATGGACGTGGTGTGGCGTCTATTTGAGGATCATAGGCAGTTTCGCACATTTGACGAGCTTGCTTATTTCAGGGGAGAACTAACGTGGGGAGGTACATATGTTCTAAACTAGGATGATAGATAGTTGCATCAATTTGGTCTGATTCAGTATATACCACGTCGACTCACTTATATTATTTAGGCAGATGTTGATGTTAATTGGATTGGTTATGACCAGAGTGTTGTAGATGTGGTTGGTCACACAGTAGTTGTCACATTTCCCTCTGAGGCTGTGGCAAATTATTTGGAATGGTATTATCAGGTGTCACACCCTCGATTAGTACCACAGTCTGTGGATGAACCAAGAGAGGTGCTAGTTCCTCAATTTGCAGCAGGGTCATCCGATCCTAAATTGACTCGTATCTCCGCTTTAATTCATCGTCACCTCCAGAAATTTGGTGTTGAAGAGGATGATCCGCAGTTTGCGGATTTATTTGCGGCATTGCATTTATGTCTTGAAGAGTGATTTTTATGTTATGTTTTTATGATTTATGTAATATTTTAGTAACCCTTTGAATATTTGTCTTTGAATATTTGTATGACTTATTTTTATGATTTATGTTATTGTTATCATTGATTTATGCGTTATTTTAGGTTTCAATGGTTGTGATTGGACCGACAGTTTGAATGACTTTGATTGGACCGATACTTTGAATGGCTGTGATTGGACTGACACTTTAAATGGTTGTGATTGGACTAACACTTTGAATTGTCTAGAATAAATTAAAAGTACTATAAAAAGAGTCACGTGTTGTTTAGAATTTCCATCTCAAAATGTCTATCCCAAATTGGTTAATAGATGTTGAAGTGTATTTCAATAGAGAGAAATATGCTGTGAAGTTTAAGATCCCAGGGGGATTTATAAACCTCGAGGAATTGAAGGAAATGTTTGACTATGAATTGTGTCCCGAGACTGATACTATGAGGGTGAAGAAGATCTCATACTGCGAAAATTGGAACATGGATGTTGATGGAAGGATAAGTTACAACGTGGTAGAGGTGAAGAACAATGACGACCATGTGGAAATCATATCATCGTAGACTAACTAAAGGCCCTGTTGAGTTTGAAGCGGATGTAATTAGATCTGCCGAAGACGTTATAAAAAAACTACAACATCCAGAATCATCTCGTAGAGCCTAGATGTGTTGGTTTTAATTCTCGTGTGATGTTTTAAGTTATTTCTCGTGTATTGTTTTAAGTTAAGTATGTGTGTTGTTTTAATGTTTTTGGATGAATAAATACAACGTCGGTGTGTTATTGTAATGCTTTGCTACATTTCATAACAATTTAATTCTATATTACACAAAATATAATTTTATGATAAGCTTATGCTAAGCGAATATATGAAGGTAAAATTGGCGAAAGATGTAGCCATAGTTGCAAACGTCTTGCTAATGATAACATCCATGCAGTTGCATCCGGGTGACGAAACTTCTTCCAATCTGTAGGCACCGGGGGTAAGGGGAATCCACCTTTCATGTTTACCTGAGTATAAAAAACAATTAATCAAACATCTTATATAATAAATAATAATTGAAAATAGTATTATCTGGTATATAAATTATTACAAGCAGGGATTGCCTAAATGAACAAGAATGACATTATAGAGATTCGCCATCAAGTAACCCATGTCTGGTAGTGTCAATCATTTCTCCTCTGGCGGCCTACCACTAGACTGTATCATCAACCCTCTTCTCACTTCTGATAGTCTATCTCTGAATAACTTTTCATACAAACTCTTCTTGTCCCTTATTTTCATGTCCAACTCTCGACGAATCATTGCCCAACCATCCTGACTATACCCATGCAACGATGCAATGACTCTAAATCCACAATTAACATATGATTCAACATCCACAATCTCCTGAATGTATGACCTAAATAATTAACATTATAAATATTAGTGCATAGTAAATATATAACATAATAATAAACCTAAAATAATTAACACTATAAATAACACTATAAATATTAATGCATAATAAATATATAACATAATAATAACCTAAAATAATTAACACTATAAATATTAATGCATAATAAATATATATGACATGATATGAGTTGGAAACTGAAGAGTGTAGTCTAGCTTTGAAGACTTTTTTGATTTTGATTACCACTTTGATTGTGATTTCTGAGACAACTTTTGTGAAGTTTGAGATGTTTGTTCAATATACTCATGCTGTGAAGGGTCCCTGTAAACATCATATCCAACTGGTTTCTTCCCTTTCTTCTTGACTCCTCCCTTGGTTTTTATTTTCTCAGGTGGTGGACATAAGGAAGTTGTTGCGGGGTAAGCAATTTCACTACACCTAGTTTTTAATGCTCTTTTCCCAACAACATCTGATGATCTATGCTTTCTTCATATTTCTTCCATTACATTATTCATGTCAATCTCCGATCCATCTTCCTGCAACTCACCTTCCATATTTAACTTCCTTCAATGAACATGAACACTCTCAATAGGTATAGGTACACCACTAAGCACATATCTACCTAATTCATAAGCACAAGGTAACCCATAATTTATTCTATGAGTACAACCACACATTTCTCTAGAAGTTCCAACATAATAAACCCTCTTTAACTCTTGTGTAATGCGTCTCAAAATAGCTATAGAAACAAAACTACGCATGTTACCATACAATGGACTAACATGTGCATGCTTAACTTCATAAAATTTTTTTTGGAACGAAGCACAAAAGTTGTCTATTTGTATCCTCAGGTTGTTGTTCATAGCTTCCCAACATTTGACCATGTCACCGAGACTATTCCCCAACATCTGCTTTACCTAAAATAATTAACATTCTAAATATATATATATATATATATATATATATATATATATAAAATAAAAACATTCTAAAATATATAACATTCTAAATATTAATGCATAATATATATAAAAAATAATAAAAACAACAAAATAAAAGACATACCGGTTATTTGTGGTGTTACCTAAATGAAGTACTTGATCAATCCATGCTCCAACAAACCTATGTCTATGTGGAGTCAACCATGTGTCTTTCACATAATCAATAAAGTCCGCACAATTAAAACATGTTTGCTCAAGTTGTTCCAACTTTTGAGCATACTCAACGTCATTACTAGCCCATACAACTTTCTCCCATAACGTGTCAATGATCTCTTACATTTCTTTCACCACATATTGCTTGCATCGCATCCCAATATTTTTGTTAATGTGAAAACGACATAGCAAATTTTGTGTAGTAGGGAACACAATTTCTACCGCTTTCATCAATGCTAGATCTCTATCCATCAAAATCACTTTTAGACGCAAATCCTTTTGCACAAACAATTCCTTCAGCTTCTCCAAGATCCAACAAAAATTATCTGTCTACTCAGACTCCATATAAGCAAATGCAACAGCAAAAGTCAACTCGGTCGATGTCATGCCAACAACTCCAAAGAGAGGTTGCCTATATTTATTTGTCTTATATGTGCTATCCATAACTAAGACAATGGGAAAAATATTCAGCAACTTGATGGAGTATGGATGCGCCCAAAAAATATCTCTGATAATATATGAGCCATCTCTTTTTCTAATCCACTAGACATAGCATGCATCCTCAATTAGCTTTAGCAAATGTTGTATCTCAGTTCTTGGACCCTTTATTTCTTTTTGTATCACACTCTTCTGCTTATATATTTGAGTGATTCGAGTGATGTTTTCAGGACTCCTCTTTTGTAGGGAAGTCAAGATGTGTCTAGGAAGAACATGTCTCTTTGTTAAATAAAAAACATGCTGCTTTTCATCTAAGGTCAACCTGCCAACAAACGAATGACCTTTAAGCCTATCAGGTAATCCATGATTATGAACTCCACACTTGACATCTACCTTCCATCCAAACCCATCTTTTGACGGATTCGGTCTGATTTTGAACGGGCATCCACATCTCTTAGTTGTACTCTGAGTTCCACTTTTATCCTTGTATTTTCTCTCTTTATCACACCCAAAAATTATTTTGTTACTCATTCCTCTCTTGTCGGTTTCAGTGTCCGAACGCTTGATAATAATAGTGATTTTATTTCTTAATCCAACTTCTTTAATCCAGCTTGTAACATCTTCTCGTGTAGCGAATGTTTGTGTTGTAGTGAATACATTCGTGGTATCTATGGAGGACTCAATTTTTGGCAAACTGGGACCGAAATTTCCATAATTGAAACGGGAAAAAAATTCAAAAAAACGTTCAGGAATATATCAGAAAGTGTTCCGCTTTAGAGTTATGACAAATCGGAACACATCTGCAAAGTGTTCCGGTGTACATTACTTAATTCTGGAACTCTTTCCATGTGTTCCGGTTTGTTTTAAAAATTATCTTTTCACCATAACACTCACAAAAACTGATCCGAAATATTTTTTATAATTTTCGAAATACATCATTAAACTGTTCCGGTTTGTGTTTTTACAAACTGGAAGACGTATCCAAAGTGTTCCGAAATATATTCCGAACCAGTTTTTTTGACGGTAAATTTCTAATTTTTTTTATGAATGGTAAAAATAAAAAGGTAAAATAGTCAAAATATACTAAGAGTAAAAGTGACATTTTTACAAAATTTTAGGAGTCTATGACTAAATGTTGCGGTACAAAGTAAAATTTTTTAAGATTATACTTAGTTCAACCGAGGCCCAATAACAATCTTGTTATATTTTTCTTTCTTACCATTCCAAAAAATAAAAAAACGGATTCCCTCTTGAGTTAGTTATTTTGGTCAAAATGAAGACAATTCGTAAAAAGAAACTTTAATATTTAAAAAACAATTCCTAAATATACATAACTAAAATCATGATTTAACAGAGGACCCATTTACTATGTAAAAAAATTCTTATTTATAAAACTTGTGTTAAATTTTATTGCTAACAATGAAATAGGAGAGGACCCATTTATGTAAAAAAAGTTCTTAATTTATAAAACTTGTGTTAATTTTATTGCAAACAATGAAATAGGAAACATTTATTTTTTTTAACTTATTATCTTCAAGCAGTATTTCATTTTCTTTCCATTAAAAATATAATTATTTGAGAAAAAGGGAAATGCCATTTTAATCTCTATCAATAAGAAATGAGAGACATGTAAATTTTTTGATAGGTTGTATGTATAAAATTGTTTCTTCCCATTTACTATCTCTTCTTTATAATAACAGTCAATTTTATGTAAGAATTAAAAAAATTGTCTTCACTTTGCAAAATAATTTGCCAAATTGTCTAAATATACCACCGGGATTATTAATGTATTAGTCGATCGTTGGCATTTCACATTGGCGACTGGACTTTATTTAGAGTTCTCAAGTATTTCAAAATCATTTGTATAAAACAAAAGTAACTCAAAACTTAATAGTTAGTATTGTAAAAACTTACGCAATGGTTCTTAATATGCAATCCAATTTTTTCTATAAACTTTACGTTTATACATCGTCCAACTTTGAATGTTGTAATACCTAGCATTATATCCATTGCAATTTGCTACACTCTTATGTTGCACAATGCAAATTAACACCACACAAGTCCGAAAAAAGTAACTTAACTTCAAATCTACATATTTTCATGATGCATATTCCATGGTTACTAATTGAATCTATGAAGCAAATAATAGGAATTCCAACTTACTAGAAATGCCAGCAAAACAAACTTCATGACTGCCTAACCAGTCGGGTGCAAAGAGATTGGGAAGCAACAGTATGTTATAGAGAAAGGGAATATAGTTACTGTAAACAAACTAAATTGGTGCATATCGATAAAGAAAATATACAAAAGAAGCATGATAAAATGATTTGCATGAAACTATTTTTACACATGGCAGAATCCTCTAATGATAAATCTCCATAATTAAACAAGTTAAGTAGCTAAACTACAGATTTGCGACACGTGGAAAGGCCCAATGACTAGCTATTACACAATCTAGGAAAGAATATACCGATCTTTCACAGATCAGATGAAGCAGTCAGCAAGTATTTACCTACATGAATTAAGGCCCAGCACAGCAACCACCGATGTCTGTCAGCTAGAAATTTCACCATTGCTTTGTTTAAAACTTGAAGCGCCAACACCTTGCTTTACACCATGAGGCAATGGCACATTATATGGAACAAATCCATTGGCAATTAATGGTTGGCCAAATTTATAATTAGTCGCGGACTCAATAACGGCATTATAGCCCCAAGTTTCAGCACCACTACCTACTATTCCAACAGAACCACCCATATACGCAACACTCGGCATAGCATTAACATAAGGTGGCGCCTGATGACCAGTTACCATTTGCTGGTACCAGAAGTTCCAATTAACATCAGACGGAGCTACATATCCGTTGCCCCCATACCCACCCATAGGATACCAGCAACCATATGCAGCATTTGATCCATACCCATATCCCATATCACTAGGATACCAAGGCAAAGGAGAAAATCCAGGAACCATATTGCCAGGACTACAATTCGGAAACATCTCAGCAGCTCCTCTATCAATCTTATACCTTATTTTCCCACCAAAACGATCATTACCAACATTTCCCTCTCTCGGAACAGCCCTCTTAACCTCCACCAGCCTCCCATTCAAATCATGAAAACTTTTCACCGTAACACTTTGCACAGACTCTTCATTCTCAAAAGTAATAAACCCAAACCCCCTCGGCCTATGAGTTACACTATCCTGCATCACCACCACATCAGTTATCGTACCAAACCCCTCAAAGTATCTCTTAAACTCCTCCACAGATATATTAGCAGGCAAACCCCCTACAAAAATTTTCTTAGTCCTAATCTGATCACTGTTACATTCATAATTACCATAGCCACTCCCCCCTCTATTCTGTAACGGTAACTGATTTTGCTGTAACTGTTCACTTCTTGGTATAGCTTTTCTCACCTCTACCTATATAAACAACAACGACAAAACAAAACTACCCATATATCAAACAATTAACAAACCCAAAAAAAAATCCATGCAAACAAAACTAACATTTAATAACTCAAAAAGTAACACTTTCATAAATTGAATTTCTAAAAAAAAACATTGTTTCCCTTTTTGAGTGAAAACAAACAATTAGGGCAAGCAACAAACAAAGCAAAAAAAACTAACCTTCCGTCCAAGAATAGCATGGGTATCCTGAAGGGCTTTTTCAGCTGAACCGATATCAGAGAACGTAACAAATCCGAAACCTCTAGGGATTCGGGTAGCGCGGTCGAAGGAGATGGTGGAATACAAAACGTCGCCGTATTTAGCGAAATAGTGCTTGAGAATATCTTCGGTGGTGTCTCGAGAAATGCCACCAACGAAGAGTTTGGCTTTATCAGAATCCATCTTGAAATTGATTCTACTGTTCATGAACCCTAAACCCCTTAGAATCCCCAATTCGATTTTCGAAACCCTATTTTTCTATTTCTATTTCTTACAACTAACTTCTTCGTCACACTTGGAATATCTTTTGATTCTTGCGTGTTATAAGGATTTATTTCTTGAGGCCCAGTTAAGCCCATTTCCCCTTTTCGGCCCAACAAAAAAACTAACTTAACATATCAACTTTGTTGAATCGTATATAATGAGATTTTTTCCTGCCACCCTTTTACCTGACACCCTTATTTTATATTTTTTTTTGATATTTTTGAAAATATCTCCTAGTTTATTTAATTTTTTTTTTACCGTTGAGAAAGTTGTGAAAAAAGGTAAATTTTTCAGTACCTAGACCAAATTTTCGATACTCTTTTTTGGCGCATACTGGAAATTCTTTGTATTTTATAAATTTTCTGGTATCTATTTACCGGATATTTTCAAATTTACAGTGCAATTTACTGAAATTTTAAAAAATTCGGTATATTTTAAGAAAATTATTACACGTACCGAAAATATCTCAAATTTCTGGTATAAAAGCAATACCGAAAATTTCATATTTTCGGTAGATTTTATTCAAGTATAAATTTATATGTTTAAAAAACAATAAAAATTAAGTTCCAATATTACTGAAAATTTGAAAT
Organism: Vicia sativa; assembly: GCA_021764765.1. Classification (NCBI taxonomy): domain Eukaryota; kingdom Viridiplantae; phylum Streptophyta; class Magnoliopsida; order Fabales; family Fabaceae; genus Vicia; species Vicia sativa. Next base: position 233,254,648 of record CM038794.1, on the reverse strand, counting down.
TTTTGATATATAAAAAAATGCCGGAAATTTAAAATTCCCGGTTATTTTTTGTACTGAAACCATATCGAAAATTTGAAATATCCAGTGTTTTTTCGGTACCGAATTTTTGGTACAAAATATCTAGCACGGTAAAAATGGTATATCTCACATAATTTCCGATATTTCCTATGAAATTTCCAATATATATCGGAAATTACTAAATATCCGATATTTTCTGGAGATATTTTGGTAAAAACACCATATTTGAGGATGACAGGTATAATTGTGGGGGTAGCAAGAATAAATCTTGTATATAATATACTACTAATTATTGATGTTGTGTTTGTTTGGTTTTGCATTGAGTATAATTTATTTTTGATATTATTGAATTTGATAGAATTGATTTTAGTTAAATGTGAGTTAAATATAAATTGATTTATATTGGAATAAATTAATGTAAAATTGATTTTCAATATTTTTTGGTATATGGTTAGTTTGAATCAAAATTGTTTTTAGATGTATAGTTACTGAATTGGAATTTAATATGTATATTTTCATAAAACATAAAATGTAGTTACTAAATTACTAATAATCAAATATAATAATTAAATAATTAATAAAAATTAAATTAAAATAATATTTAAATCTTAGGAATTTAAATAAAAGTTAATATAAGTTACAATAATATAATATAGAAATAATATCACAAATTAATCATTTAGCTTATATTATATAAATTGATTACGAATTGAGTCTCAAGGCATGATTTAAAATCTAAGAAGTTTCTCTTTAGAAAATGTTGCATCATCTAGGTAGAGGCAGAGTTAGATTTAGATTGAAGCTAGAATAGCTTCACTTGTTAATTCTCAAGTAAAGATGGGTACTCAGATTCAAGAAATGAGCTCTCAGATCTTAAATCTTTCAAGTCATCAGGATATTGAGGATGCTCAGCTCAGTTTCGTGGTTGCTAAACAAGAAGAAGTGGGTTCTGATCCGAATACTATTTTGGAGCTTTTCCAAAAACCCTAAGATTAGGATTTAAAACCTTTTTTTTTATTTCTTCATGTAAATTGGTGGTTTACTCGAAACTGTTTTTACTTTTATATTTTGTTATCATCAATATCTTTGTCTTTTTTTGTTGATGACAAAAGAGTGGAGAAATGAGAATATTTAAAGAGGACTTGGACCCATAAACAAGAACTTATGTTTATGTCTTTATTCTAAATTTATTAAGTTTGTGCTATCAAAGGTAAGTTTAACTAACTTGGATATGACTTAGGGGGAGCGTACAAAACTCAACCATTTGGACTATTACACTCAAGGGGAGCGTATAAACCTTAGACTCTGATGAAGTCAAGTTAGTTAAACTAACCAACCATTGTTCTTACAATATATTTGTTTGTCATCATAAAAAATGGGTGATTTTTGGAACAAAAATTTTCATATCACTTAGATTTTGATGATAACAAACCACTTAAAGAATAATTACGTATACTAACATTTGTTTAAGTTTGCAGGATCACAAGATTAAGATTAACTTTGTTCTGACTCTGTTAAAATGCTTGTGAAGAGAAACAATTGTCTCGGAATTTGGTGACTTAAACACTATATCTCTTCTTTTGGTGACAACTCAGATTCTAATGATACGAAATAAAAATACTCAGCCTCTAGTCTGTACAATGTGTCTAAAGCAGCTCTATCTTGTCAAGCCAGATTTTTGGAGAAAGTCGACTAGAGTTTCTAAAGTGCAAGGCTCAAGGAAAATTGACGACACGTCTTAAGTCTACTTCATTTTTGTGGGTAGATACCTAATATAGAGAAATATGTAATGGACAAAGTCTTTACACATAAGATAAAGATCTTTACAAATCAACTTCAAATGTCCCTCTCTTGGAAACTGCTTCTCAGCAAATACACTTGTGCAATTCATCTTCCAATGACTCTTTTGTTACCTCTATATAAGAAGCTGAAGATTTAAAGAGACATGACAAGATTTACATCAATAACAACACTTAATAAAATACTAAGATTTCGTATATATTTATTTTGTATTACACATAGTCTTGAGATTTCTTATCTTTGTATATCTTAGAAATATCAAGTGTTAAAGTATTTGATTGTGTTGTATTCTTTGTGAACCTATGATTGTATATCAAGTGCATATTGTTGTCTATTCATCTAAATTGTTTGTTTAGAAGTTTAGTGGAAGTGTCTTAGAACGTTGCTTGGGCAAAGGAAATATCTTGCAAGGTTTCTTGAGCAAAGGAAGT